>PVHT021183617.1:16573209-16672481 GCA_004024745.2 Catagonus wagneri | reverse complement strand
ACGATCCGGCGTTGCCGTGAGCTGTGGTGTAGGTTGCAGACGCGGCTCGGATCCTGCGTTGCTGTGGCTGCGGCGCAGGCCAGTGGCCACAGCTCCGATTAGACCCCTAGCCTGGGAACCTCCACATGCCGCGGGTGCGGCCATAAAACCCGCGGCCATAAAATGACAAAAGGCAAAAAAAAAAAAAAAAAAAAAAAAGGAACTGTTCCAACCCTATTCTTTCTATTTCAGTAAGGATCTAAAAATAAATGAGATCAGGACAGCAGGAGCTCTTTATACAAGTTAAAAAGAAAACAACAAAAAAACATGACTACTAAAAAGAGCAGATCCCCTTTCACTTGTTCTACCTAGTTAATTTATTAGCTTTTTCCAAGAATAAAGACAGAATCAGGAGAATGGCTAATCGCAGAAGATGTAGAAAGTATTTTCTCCTTCATTTTATGAAAAAAAAATATAAGTATTATATTAAGAAGTACAAATAGGTCATATTTTTCTCAATAATATGTATCAAATATTTTAAAAATTAAACATATGCACATTGAAATATATCAATTTACTGACCAATAGGGACTTGCTATATAGCTCAGGGAACTCTATCCAATATTCTCTGTCTAATGGGAAAAGAATCTGAAAAAGAATGGATGTGTGTGCGTGTATAACTGAATCACCTTGTTATACAGCAGAAATTATCACAACATCGTAAATCAACTAGACTTGAATAAAAATTTAAAAATGAAAAGAAATTAAATGTTAAATCTCTAGCAAATTACATTTAATAATTAAGTCTATTACTAAGGTAATGTGATCTGGAGAATGTAATCTTAAAAATTATTTGTGCCAATGATATACTGCCAAATACACAAAATAATGTTTTGGAACTAAAATATTCCATCTATGCATACCAAATATGAAATTATGGACAAATAGGTTGTCTAGAAGGGGCTACAAAAGGAACAAACATTTCTTCAAGTAATTTTTGCTTAAACTTCAACAACAGAGTATCACTTTGCACTTCAAACATGAAAGGCAACTTTTATGTATTTATTTATTTATTTATGTATTTATTTATGTATTTATTTATTTATGTTTATGGTCACTGCAGCATATGGAAGTTCCCAGATTAAGGGTTGAATCAGAGCTGCAGCTGGCAGCCTATGCCACAGCCACAGCAACACCAGATCCAAGGTGCCTATGCAACCTACACCACAGCTTATGTCAACGCCAGATCTTCAACCCACTGAGCAAGGCCAGGGATCAAAGCCACATCCTCATGGACACTAGTAAGCTTCTTAACCTGTTAACCCACAATGAGAACTCCATGTGAAAGGCAACTTTTAGCATTGAGGCTTAGCTTCTTTGATTTTTTAAAGAAAAACAACAAATTTCAGTATCTCCAAATTAAATCATCCTACTCACACAGATTCACATCCTTTGGCATATATATGGAAGGTACTTTGAAAAGCATTTTGGAGTCTTTTTTTTCTAATTAAAATTAACTTTGTACCCAGAGTGCCTTCATTAAGCTCTGAAACAGTCCAGGCTTGTTACTCTAACAATTCTGCCCTGTAAATTATACTGGTTTCCTAGGGCTGCCATGACAAATTACGACAACCTAGGTAGCAGGTTTGTTCTCTCACAGTCCTGGAAGCAAGAATTTGAAGCTAAGGTTCAGAGCTGGTTCTTTCTGAAGTTCTAAGGATCTACAAAGACCCTTTTCCAAATAAGGTCACATTAAAATATTTCAGGAATTATGACCTGGGCATCTATTTTTTTTTTGGAGGCCAGTCAACCTAGTACAGCAATGACCTATTTTAAGAATAAACAGAGGGAAAAAGTGGTAACCTCTACACAATCACAAATAATATAGGCTTAGGTTTGGCCATATGGTAATAGTAGCATCACCCTACACATGTGTAAGTCTTCTTAATAGTTTAAAAGAGCTTTTGAAAGATAGTTGTATCCTTAGTCTCACTTTATAGATGGCAAAGCTGATGATAAGACCAGTTAATGATTTATTAAAGTCAAATCAAAACAGGGTGTGGGGATGTGGCAAAACTGAACTCAGCCTTGCAACCCAGGTTCCTAATTCCAAGATAAATGCTCTAACCTATGAGAACTTTTCTACCTGGCATCTGATACAAAGACAGGACATAAAAAGAAGCTGCTGTCTTAATAAATCCAATATGGTCAGGTAAGTGTTGCCAGTAAAAGAGTTTGAGCAAAGTACAAACAAAAATTATTCAGACCATTTCTTGTAGTAACTGGATAATATTATGAAAGAAACCGATTCATGTCAACGAAATTGCTGAGAAAGCCTCAGTAAAAGGCCCATTTTGTTATTTTCTCATTTTCCTTTTTTTTTAACGTTAATGTACACATAACAGAGAAAATGATAATGTGTGGATAATTTAGTTCAAAAAGGCTGAATTACACTTTTCAGGGAAAAGCAGCTCTGTTTGCCTCTATATTTCTACTCTCTTATGCCTTGCTGCAGGATTGCTTCCTTACTTCCTAGACAAAGCTGATGCTATATTTATCATGTGAGATTCTGAAAAGAACCACACATAACATGTTTTTGACACGTTAGAAGATTGTGTGAGATATCGGCAGGATAAGATTTCAGTTCTTTGGTGTTTTTAGAAATCCTGCCTTTTCCATTGCAATAGAAATAATGGCCCCACTTCCTTGCTTTATGTAAGGAGTTTTAATGGCCAGGGACCTAGAACACCTGAATTTCATGAAGCATGCCTTTTATCTCCCTAGAAATACTGCCTTATAATCTCTAATGGTCTATAAAATCATACGAACCTGAATTGTTCAAATCTTAAATTTGGACCTCTCTGGATCACAACATTCCAAATGATGTAATGAATCTATCAAAACCTGTTCATCTTGGACACAGCAGACTGACTGGATGAAACCACAGGAAGTATCTATTAAGTTCTGGTCTAGAAGCATTCTGCAATGAAGTGAGCTCACTGGAGTTGATTTCCACAGTCAGCTACATTAATCACTAGGTTCTTGGTTGTTGTGTTCTGCGTGCGTGTTGCCTAGTATGTAAAAAAGGCTAAGTAAATCTCACCAGTTCCTTGACAAGTAGCTATAGTTTTTTTATTCTTTATTACAGAATAAAAATCCCACTGAGATAAGGATTTTTTTGATAGCTCAATGTCAAGTTAAAGAAGGAAGCATTATTTCATTACGTACCTTTCACTGCTTAAATACTAAGAGTGGTAAGGTGCAAAGCAATATGGAACACAGTGCGTGTGAAAGATAAAGGTGAGAAATGCACAAGGATTTGGTGAGAGAAGTAGCCTCAGCTGCAATGAGGAATTTTCCTTCCTTTCTCCTTCTTTTCCTTGGTGGAGAAGAAAAATATTCTTCCTTCTACCCTTCTAGGTTCCTGACTGAGACTCCTCATAATAAAAAGACACATTAACAGGAGGAAAACTAATAGAAATTTAATTGTTTGTATACTCCTGTTTATATAGGTGAGACCAAGGAAAACTGAGTAACTCCTGAAATGGCCCCAAGCCACCACTTTAAATACCATGTTAAGCTCTTGACAAAAGAAAGATGTTGGGGACTAAGGATATGGGAGAAGGTCTATTAATGGCAGGTTATTAGGCAAAGCAAGTAAACAAGGGTGTGACTGTTACAGAGACTGAAGTCCTGCCTTCTCCATCCATAAGAGTTCCTAGAGATTTAGCCATCCTTCTCTCCTTGGTATGGAGAGGGAGACCCCCTTGCAAATAGAGATTTCCCTTACAAATGTAAATATTTCTTACAAAAGGATAACTTATATTTACTCTTCAGAGCTTCTCCCAAGTATGCTGTTTTTAAAAAATATTCAGCTTAAAATAATCCTCAGGCCAAAGAGGCATATTTTGAGATGGCAAATGCAGCTCACCTTCACCTCCCTCCCTCTGTCCCTCTTTTTCTTCCATCCTTCTTTCATCTTCTTTCCTTTCTTTCCTTCTTCTCTTCCCTTCCTTCCTTAGTATTTCATCCATCCTTTTTTATTTACTTTCAAAATAATGGGAATGCCATGATTTACTCTAGAAGTCTCACTTTAGCCATGAGACGTATGGAAAGAAACTTGGATGATTCATATTCAATTGGATGATCTTTAATAGTTGGAAAGAATATTATGATAACGTGACACTATTTTCTCTCTTTCATGCATCATTCAACAATGTCTAGGATTACTTACTATGTGTCAAACAGTGAATTAGACACTAAGGATTACATAGTGAACAAGATATTCAGGAAGCTCAGGCCCTACAGAGAACCCGGAAAATTAAGAAGGAAGACAACAACATCAATAAAAAATAAATAAATAAATCAGATCCAGTTCTTCCTTGTGTGTGTGTGTGTGTTTGTGTTTTTTTTTAGGGCAGCACCCATGGCACATGGAGGTTCCCGGGCTAGAGGTCAAATCAGAGTTATAGCTGCCAGCCTTGGCCACAGCCACAGCAACTCAGGATCTGAGGTGTGTCTGTGACCTACACCACAGCTAACAGCAATGCCAGATCCTTAACCCACCGAGTGAGGACAGGAATTGAACCTGAATCCTCATGGATGCTAGTCAGATTCATTTCCACTGAGCCATGACAAGAACTCCCAGAGATCCAGTTCTTATTTGAGACCTGAATGAACAGCTTGCTATGATAGAGAACAGGATAGAGTAGAATGACCAAATTTCTATACTATAGTCAAATAAGAAAATGCAATTTCATGCTATTTGGCATAAGAAAATAATGAGTCCAGTATAATCATATATTACAGTTGATGAAACAATTCTTTCAATACCAAACAACATCGGTATCACTTGTCTAAAGGAATATAAAGGCATATTCTAACAAATGCATTTTGAATATTACCTATATTGAAAGTACTGGCTATTCACCATATGTAATACAAAAGCTGGCAAAGCCTTAGGCTTTTTCACTTAGGATTTTGTAATTTAGAAGAGTAGACTTACATAAATAACCACGTTGTAAAAAACCAACTATGGTAAATGTGATATGACTAGTTAAAAAGGAAAAAAAGAGGGGAGTTATAGAAGATGAACAATTCTTTTAGAACATGAGTCAGATTAGTTTACTCCCCTGCTCAAGTCTTTTAATGGCTTTTTGCCTCACTCTACATAAATGTCAAAGTCCTTGCAATGAACTTTAAGGTACTACACAATTTGGCTGCTATTATGTCTTTGACTTCATCTTCTACACTGTTCCACCAGCTCACCCTTTTCAGCCTGTAGGGGCTCTGAGCAAGCCTTCTCAAAAATGTGTCATTTTTGCATAAAGATTATTTTGAGCTGAAGTCAACTAAGACCCTATGAGTTCAAGAGGAACCACTGCCTTTCCCTTAATTACACAGAAGACTTTAAATTGGGGTTTTTCCTAAGAAAACATTATTAACTGAGATAAATGTTACCTAAGTGTCCCCATTTATGTGGCAGGGAAACATCTAGTTCCCAAACAACTGCTCTTCTTCTCATCTTCCTGTGAGTGACTCTCCTGTCCTTGGAAGCCCCAGACCCCTATCCTATTTCTTAGCTCAGAATGGCATATATACCTCATTTTAACTTCCATCTCTGAAATTCTTACATATGTGGAGTTCACATATGTACAAATTAAATCTGATTTTCCCCTGTTGATTTTTCTCATGTCAATTTAATTCTTAGACCAGCCAAAATAACCTCGAAGAGTGGAAGAAAGCTTTTTTTCCTCTCCAGCAAGCCACATGGGGCTGTTCAATGTTTCACAAATTAACAAACACATTCCTGCATTAAGGCTTTTGACCTCTTTCCTCCAAATACCCACAAGGCCAACTCTCTTAACTCCCTCAAGATGTAGCTCAAATCCCATCTTCAAAAGGAAGCCTAATGACTCCCTTATCCAAAGTTGAGATACTATTTCCAATCTATCTTTTTCAAATTCCTTTACCCTACTCTATTGTTTTCTTTATTCCATTGTATTTATTTTCTTCCAGTGTACTGTGAAAGTTACTCAGGTATGTCTGCTACTTGTTATCCATTTCTACCAACTAGGATATAAACCCTATGTTAAGAGATTTTTATCTGTTTCATTCCTGTATGTGTTCCAAGCAGCAGATCATTATCTGAAACATAGTAGGTACCCAAATAAACTAAGTGAAGTCAGAAAGAGAAAGAAAAACACCATATGGTATCATATATCTGGAATCTAATATATGGTACAGATAAACCTTCCCACAGAAAAGAAACTCATAGACTTGGAGAAGAGATTTGTGGTTGCCAAGGGGGAGAGGGTGGGAGTGGGATGGACTGGGAATCTGGGGTTAATAAATGCAAACTATTTCCTTTGGAATGGATAAGCAATGAGACCCTGCTGTATAGCACTGGGAACTATATCTAGTCACTTATGATGGAGGACAATGTGAGAAAAAAATATATATGTATGTGTGACAGGGTCATTTTGCTATGCAGTAGAAAATTGACAGAACACTGTAAACCAACAATAATGGAAAAAATAAAATCATTTAAAATTTTTAAAAAATCTGTTGAATGAATTAATGAGAGGTCAACTTTGATGGTAAAGGCAGTGGAAGGAAATCAGTAGTGACTTCATCTCTCAGGTGGTGCCTTGATAATAAAGAAGACTTAGGAAGGGATGGTCTTCCTGACTCATCTATCCCACTTGAGATTATTATTCTTTCAGCATGTAGAGAAGAGTTCTCAAACACAGATAAGTTCTTAAAATTTCTTTATGTAACTAGTACACTGGGTAAGTATGACTCATGAGATATGATTATAACACAAGTTCATTTTAGTCTCCCATTGATTTTGGAGTGTATTGAGTTGTTTCTTTTCAAACTCAGACGATTTTAGGATTCTTTTGTTCATTTGAAGGAAATGGTCACTTTAAAGCAAAGTTTTTACCTCAGTTTTATAAGTAAAATACCAAGTCGAACTTCAGGTAATACTGGAATGTATCCTTTCCTCCCACTGAAAAGCTATGCCATGAGGAGGCGGAGGGGGCAGAAGGAAGAGGAAGCTCACAGTAAGGGAAGGCGGATGGTTGAGCTTCTCTCTTCTTCTTCCTGGTTTGAAAAGTTTAGTTTCTGATCACTGTAGACTTAAACACAGGAAGGACAGAGCAGCTTGGAGGAGAGGACAGACCCTCCTGTCCTAAGCTGCATTCGGTGGGTCTGGCAGGTGTCTGGAACAGAAACTTTCCCTCATTAGCACTAGCCTGGCCTTCAGAAATTGGCTCAATCACTGATAATCTCTTACCCGTGGTTCCCTAAATCCATTAAAAACAAACAAACAAACAAACAAACAAACAGGCTATTCTAGGAAGTTCCCACTGTGGCTCAGCAGTAAGGAGATCTACTAGTTTCCATGAGAATACAGGCTCAATCCCTGGCCTCCCTCAGTGGGTTAAAGATGTGGCCTTACCATGAGCTGTGGTGCAGTTCTCAGACTCAACTCTGATTCCATGTTACTGTGGCTGTGCTGTAACTCCGATTCAACCTCTAGTCTGGGAATTTCCATAGGCTGCATGTACAGCCCTAAAAATCCAAAAAAAAAGGAAAAAGGAAAAGAAAAATATATCTCTATTCTGAGTGCTCAGTTATTCTCTCCACAAACCTCAGAATCCAGATTCCAGAAACTGATGTCTATTTGCTCCTGCAGGCAGCTCTTAAGAGCTAAGATAATTCCCCTAGACTGCCTTTATTTCCTGACCTACCTGTGGTTCACGGGAAACACTCAAGAATTCATCATTCTTTGCCACAACAAAAACGGCTTCTTCACTCTAGAAGAGTTATTCAGACATTTTTTTCCTGCTTTTAAAATTTTGAAAGCAGGAGTCATCTGACTGCCCACTCTGTCTGTCTCCCTAAAATTGTAGGAGATACCTATTGAAATTGTAAGCTCTCACCGCCCCCCCCCCACGTTTTTTTTTGGACTTTAGGTGAAGGAAAAGTATCCCAACTCTATTTTATGTGGAACCAAGATTCACCTTACAGCTTTCCTCTACACTCTCTCTCAATCTCCATTTATTGAACCTCGTGTACTCTGGATAAATCTCTGATAAGCTTAAGAGTTGCTAACCTGGCTTGCAACCAGTTCTGGTTTGTTCTATAGGGTTTTCTGTGTTATTGCTTATTTCCGTACCTGGAAGCCTCCAAAGAAATGAATTATTGAAGTTTAGCATTAAGAGGAACAACCTGATAATTTTACTTAGGTCACTTTGAAATAGGACGAGACCAAGGAGTCAAAACAGTAAATGTGGAACATGAGAAGGAAGAGCACTCATGTAAAGGAAACACCACATAAACCACTGTGGAACAGGGAACTCTGTCTTTTAAAAAGGGTAAAAAAAAAAAAAAAGGTGAAAGATACCCTGATTAATTCTGGGTATTAATGACTGGCAGAATGATAGTGTAACTTTCATGAAACTTCAGAAGAAGATGACGATTCTTAATCTAGTTTGGACAGGTTAATTTTATGTGAAAAGTGGTACTTTGTTAGGATTTGAGTGGTGTGGACTGAAGCAGTGGCAATTTGAGGGGGTCCTCTGTAGAGGATATGGATGAATGATTGTGATGATTTGTGACAAAACTCAGAGCAATACATAATACTATAACTTACTACAATTAAAAAACTACGTGAAATGTAATTTATTTTTTAAGATAATTAAGCAAAAAAATAAGAAGTGTACAAGAAAGCATTTCATATAAGGACAGTGTCTGACTCAGGAGATTCACGTTATCCTTAAAAAATAGGAGAAAAATCGGTGAAACACGCCCCTATGAAATAGAAATAGACGGCAAAGATGAGGAAAAACTGTTGATAAACAGCACAGTGATTGAATTAAAAAACAAACACTTGAGTCTGAATCAATAATTAGTGGACCTGACATCACAGAAAATTTAATTAGTCATTTACTGGGGAGGACTGAGAAAAAACTGAGGAATCCAGAGGAAAAGGGCAGAGAGTGTACACTGAGCAGGAAAATGAGAAAAAAAAAAATGGCAAGGCAAATGCAAATGCAGCTTATATGAGTTCAAAAAAAAAAAAGGCAAAGTAAATAGACTGTAAACAATAATTCTAAAAACTTACCCAGTTTTTAAAAATCTGTGTTTTGAGACTGAGAGAGAATGACTAGTCATGCTTGAAGCAAATTAATAACAAAAGCAATACAACAACAACAACAAAAATAGCTTGATGACATAGGCAAATTCCAAACACAGAGAATGCCTCAGGAGTTCGCCTTGTGGCTCAGTGGTAACAAACCCAATGAGGTTGTTGGGTTCCATCCCTGTCCTCACTCAGTGGGTTAAGGATCTGGTGTTGCCATGAGCTGTGGTGTAGATCGCAGACATGGCTAGGATCCTGTGTTGCTATGGCTGTGGAATAGGCCAGAAGCTATAGCTCCGATTTGACCCCTGGCCTGAGAACTTTCATATGCCATCGGTGTGGCCTTTAAAAAGAAAAAAAAAAAAAAAGGATTTGACCCATGATTTCCACATTCTGCTTAACTGTTCTACAAATGTGAAGGCAATAGCTGGACAAAGCCTCATAAAATAGACCATTACTTTGAAAAAAGTTTCTCTAGAAGATTCACAGGTGATTGGCAGATATAACAAATGAGGTCAAACAAGGCAAATTGTAGGAAGAAGTCTAGTGACAGGAACTGAAAAGAGTTAGCATACAGAAAATACATAGAAGTAATTAAAAGTGTGGCAAATGTGTCTGCAAAGTATTGGGCATGCACTGTTTTCTATTTAAAGAGATTTTTAACATTTTTAAATGATTAATTTATCATCTTAAGTCAGGCATAGTTTGATGTAGAAGACAAGAGAAGTTTAGAATTCCTCTATTTGAAAGCACTAAAGAGTCTTCAATCAACATGGTAAATGAGGTAGATAGGGCAAATTATTTTTAAAATTTGTATTAGAAGATACTAAAATCAAAATATATATAATATAAAAAATAGTCTTCATAAGACAAATATAAAAATGGAGACAAAATAAAAGCATCAAATGTAAAATAAAGGGTAAAAATTAAAAATAACAATTAAAAGACAAAGTATTTTTTTTATTTGCCCTACCTTCTGTGTGTGTGTGGCTTATCTCATTTAAACCTTAAAATACCACATGAAATATATACTACGGTTATTTTCATCATTACAGATGGAAAGTAAAATTTGAGGAAGTGAAGTAACTTGCCAAGGTCACACAACTAGAACATGGTGAGGCCAGGATGAGAAGCCCATGGTTCTGGACAGAGGTTACTTTTAACCTCCAAAATATGCTCTGGAACCTATACAAACAAAATGTATACAACATACCACACACACTCACATACAATCATACATATATTCATGAACACATACATTCATAAATATATATATTCATACAGACACATATGTGTAAACATATATATATATATATATGTATTCCTAAATAAAATTAATAACATGTAATAGGTTTGAAACAATGAAAAAAAAATTTTTTTGTATTTTTGCCTTTTCTAGGGCTGCAGTCGCAGCATATGGAGGTTCCCAGACTAGAGGTCTAATCGGAGCTGGAGCCATCATCTTACACCACAGGCACAGCAACGTGGGATCCAAGCCACATTTGCAACCTACACCATAGCTCACGGCAGCGCCAGATCCTTAACCCACTGAGCAAGGCCAGGGATCGAACCCGCAACCTCATGGTTCCTAATCAGATTCATTAACCACTGAGCCATGATGGGAACTCTAAAACAATGAAAATTATTTAAATTTCTTTAGAAAAAGAAACTCTAAGATAAAATGGAAGAGTAAAATCTAATCTAAGCTTCACCAAATCTAAATATCTACCTGTAACAGTCATTCTTCCTTCACTCCAGTTTCAACAGAAGAAGTGGTAACAACTTTTGTCTAAGAACAATGCTCACATGTGCTCTGATATCCCTTTTCTTCTTTGGCAGTGACTTGTCTTATAGATTATACATTATTTCCCTCTCCTGATTCCTCCTCTTCACTAGTTATACATTCTCTAGTTTCCAGTTTTAAGAATGAATTTCCCTAATTTGATTCTGTTTCCCTTTTGGTTAGTTCATTACCACTCTCCTTTCTTCCCTGCCAAACTGTGACTTCATATATTTCTTCATCTCCTACTGACTAATCAGTCCTGCACGCCCTACTCCAAACTCCTGCAGCCAAGGTCACTCTCTAGCTCTCCTCTTAAAAAGCTACCTACCTCCTAGGATAGTCTAAAAACTTCACCATTTGTTATTATGTTTAAGAATAATGTTACTTGAGATTTCAAAAATAAGTAAAACTGGAAAGAAACCAAAACAAAGGAATAATGTCCTGTTTGTTTTAAACTATATATCACCCGCTCTTCCCCCTAGTGAATTCTCTTGGCCCTAGTGAGGCAGGAGATATATAAACTCTGGGTTGAGCAGCTACAACTGATCTCTTGCTAATGCTTTGAGAAGAGATACCAGATTAGACCCTGACTGGGTGCATTCTTGTGGATTTCCAGGTCTAACACATGAATGGAGAAGGCCCTCAGTCAGGGGTAAGGACAAAAGGAGGGAGAAGATGCCAGCTGGAATCCATATTGGCTGAGAGATGCATACCCACATCAGGACCAAATACAGGGATGACTGATCAGAGACAACCCAGAAAATTGCCCCATAGAAGTGACCTAAACTGTCCCTGTGGTGTGCAACTCACTTTGAATCTGCTTATGTGCTCTTTCACCTATACTTCCTTTCTAATAAATGCTTTTATCTTTTTCCCAAGCTTGGTCTCTTTGCTAAATTCTTTCTTCAAAGAAGGTAAGAACCAAGGTCCTTCTTCCAGCTTTTCAACGTTGGAATCACTAGGAATCCCCAACTTGCCTCCACTCTTTTCTCTGCCCTGAGTTTCACTGCTTTAAATACTCAAATGTTGACATTCCCTGAGATTTTTGTCTTAGAGCCTCTGTTCTACATGCTTTCCTTGGATGTGCTTATCCACCCAGCTACAAGGCTCCAGTTAAAACCTACCAACATGCTTATGACTCTCAAATCTTGGTCTCCTGCTTAGATCTCTTTTCTAAGCTCCAGACTCCTATATTCAACCAGTAACAGAATCTCCATTTAGATAAAATTCTTCCCCCTGCATATTTCTCAAATGCTACAATTCTCTCCATTCCCAGAGCCACCAGCTCACTTAAGGCATAATTACTTCCCTTCTAGATTATTTGAATAGCCTCCTACAGTTTTCCCAGCAATAGATCTTGCATTTCTCCAAGTCTTTTTCACAATGCAATCAAAATAATCTTTTCCAAAGTGCCATTTTCATCATTGCATTCCTTTAAATAAACACTAATACTCATGGTTAGTTTCTCTTTGTTCTTAGTATAAAGCCTAACTTTCTCCACATCGTTGAGAGGGTAATCATGAATTGTGTGGTGCTTCTGTTCCATTCCCTCCCTGTTGCTCTGCGTTCCTACCCTGATCCCCATTCTAGAAACCTTTTCCTATTCTTTCAATTCTAGTTCAGAGACACATTGTATGCTTTCAGAGTACCAGTATTTCCCTATTTATATGCATATCCATTGAGCTATAATCATATGTTTACTTATTTGTATCACAAGACGATAAGCTCTCTGAAGGCAAGCACTAGGCCTATAAAATGCATCATTATATCATTAGCGGAAGACACAACACTGACACAAAAATAAATGTTATTTGAAGGAATTAATGATTAAGTAGATGAAAGAAAATGATAGAAAATGGCATGCGAGTAGAATTAAAATAATGGGCAAATTTACATAGGCAAACAATTTTAAAACATCAGGAGTAACAGTATCAATAATAGACAGTGTATAATTTAAGATTCATCAAATGTACAAAGTCATATTTTATAAATAAAAGCCAGATTATAAATAGGCAATAGGAATGAGTAATATGTTCAAGTTAAATAGCAACAATGGATAATATTGTTGCTATTGTTGCTATTATAATAGTATTAATGCATGGGAAACTGATAGATTCTATACCACTGGCAGATTTAACATACATTATTATTTCTTACATTAAATAAAATGAATAGAGTGATTTAACAATGTGCTTGGTAGAAATGAGTTTACATAGTTTCACCTTTGAAACACACAGTAAAAATTTTTATAACCATGGAAACATTTTTAAAAATAGGTCATATGAGAGGTTTTAAAGAAAACCGAAACATTTCACAATAACTTTCTTGGTGATTATTTTTGATGTTATGAGTCATTTTAATGATCTATGTAGATTCCAAATTTTTTATAGCTAGTAGCTATTATTTCTATTGACAGGGAATTTAAGTTTAATTTTTTTAAAAAATTAGACAAAAATGCAAAAAGAAAGAGTACAGAATAGCTAAGGCAGATAATGACATGCAGACGATACTGTCTGGTGATTAGAGACTGTTACAAAAGATGTCAGATCATGTGGCATTCCTGAATAGTGAGACAAAAGGAAGCAGCAACTCAAAGTTCTTCTTGTAACAAGTATGGTAATTAAAGAAAGGAGAAGAAAGCAGCTTGAAAGCAATCAACATTAAGAAAAGAATTTTATTTAGAATGAAGAGATATGAACATGTTACTACAGGCAAAGAGAAGGGGGTCAGTATAGAAGGATAGCCTGGGGATGGAAAGAGGAATATTAGTTGCTAAAGTCTAAGAAAGTGGTTGAAGACAAATTGTGCTTGCAGTTGTAGACTGTAGTATGAGCAAGAAAGGGATGTTTTTTTCAAAGCAAAAGGAAATGAAGACTAACATTATACAAATATGGAGAACACTTCAAGGTGAAGGAGAAGGAAATAGGTTAGAGCAGTCAAATCTGATCAATCAGATCATTCCAGTCTTCTGAGTCTGGTGGGAGACAAGGTCATAAGGTAAAAATAAGTGTGGGGGAAAAGCAGGGGAAGCAAAAGTGGAGTTAGATAGAGTAAGGTAAGGGGAGCCTGTGACTGAAATGTGTTACAGAATAGGATTTATTATCTTTCTCTTTCCCTACATTTACAGCTCTCTAAAATTAATGACATCATCTATCTACTTATTCCTCAAAGTATCCCAACTACTAAACTCACCATATCCCTTAACTTGCTACATCTATTACAGCCTTCCTTTGATAGAAACATTTCATCTTATTTGACTTTTCAGCAGCATGTGATAGTGTTAAATACCTCCTCCTTCCTCTTTTCTTCACAGAGATATTTATTTTTCTTCCTCTACTACTCTATCTCTTGATACTCTTCCTAAATTGGCACCCAGGTAGACAGAGGCCAGTTAGTCTAGAATTTCGGTACTATGAAGAGAGTTAAAATATATTAACAATTTAGGTGCATAGATCACAACCAGAGAAGGGATTTTGATATTTTACTTGGAGTATAGACTTTACTAAAATATATGAGTTGCTGAGATGGGAAAAAGAAACGTTAGTCTTTGGGTAGAAGGAATATGTTCTCAGAGATTTTAGAAGTGACATCAAGATGTTTTGTCAGTTAGGTTGGGTACAGGATAAGCTGCTTTTACAACAGACCCCCAAAACATACCCAAGTAAGTATTCTTACTGCTCCCTAAAGTTTCAGGCAGTTCTTGGTAGAAGCTTACCCCCACAAAGTAATCCAAAAATTCATCCTCTCCTACTTTGTTCCTCTACCATCCCCTAGGGTGTTTACCTTTTCCAAACAGACCAATCTCTCCCTCCACTGGGCTCATCAACCAGTTTGCAAGAAGCAAAGGGAAACCTGAAGGCAGGCAGGTGATCTGGAAGTGGTGCAGCTATTATGCTCATAGCCCCCTGCCCAGATGCAAGGAGGGCTGAGATATATAGTCTCTGGCTGGCTAGCTGTGTTCTGGTAATTCTAACAGGGTTCTTTATGAGCAAGAAGAAATAAAGACTACATGTTGGAAGACTGCATAGTTAGGAGATAATTAGTGGTCCCAGATACAAAGTCAAAATACAGGATAGAGTGAAGGACTATGACACAAATGTTGAAATAAGCTGGGAAAGAAGAATTAAAACCTTCTCTGGGAGGTAGGTAGATGACTTCAAAATAGCAAAGAATGTGCTGTAGGTAGAGTGCATGCATTTTACTAAAGAAAAGATCCTAGGTTCTCCCTTGAGAACACTGGACCCTTACTGATATTGTGAGGTTTAGTGACTTTGAGAAGAGAGAAACTCAAAAAAAAATAATATCTGTGGAGAGTAATGACACATTCATGGAAGAATATGTCATTACTAAGTTTTGAAAGGAAGGAGTTAACACAGAGTAAATTAGAAGTAAACAAGAATAACTAAGCACAAAGAGGTGCCAGTTCTGGAGATAAAAATTAAGGAAAATCAAAAGGAGAACATATCTACTTGTAGCACTCATGCTAATATCCAGGCCAGGAGAAAGAAACAGTTAGGTATATTAACAAAAGGTAACTGAAACAATATCCTCTGTCTTATACAAGGTTTCCCATCTTTCATTTTAATCTTCATCTCAACAGTTCTTTATAAAATATATTATTGTGAGAAAATTCTCTGAATTTGAGTATATAAGTATATTCTAATTTTATGAGCTAATTGAGAAATAGGGCAAAATATTAATTATACGGTCAATTTGTTTAATATGGATGGTTGGCATAAAAAAAAATGTACCTTAGAAACCGTCATCTCCCAATTGCTATTTCATTTTGATTGTTGTACCACACCTCCCATGTTGGAGGACCAGTGTGCAACCAGCATGGCAGCTGGTGTACATACATTGACTGCTTGTCAGAGTAATTTTCCCTAGTCATTTCATGGCTCCTGCTGTTGGATTTTATCCTCCTGGTAACAGTGATAATTAAAGGATTTGAAGTAATAAGTACTTGATTCAACTTGCGTTTTAAAGAGTTCATTGTTATGGCAGAGTAGAAAACTGATGGAAATGGAGTCAAACTGAAAAACAGGGACAACACTTTAGAAATTCTCAGTGTCAAACCAAATGAAAGAAGATACAAAAGGAATTACTCTTTCTTGTGGGCTGGTAAAACATCATTATGAACACAGCTTGTAAATATACTATAAATGTACAGAAATACAACTTAACTGACACAGAATAAAGCACATGCTTTGTTCTATAATGAGTCTGGAAGGAGCCAGAATCCTTAAATATTATGGCTAATGCCACTAAAATATTTTCTAGATGGTAATATTTTTTATGTGTTCCCAGATTTTTTGAAATGTCTGCAAGGCTGGTTAACTTTTACTACAACATGGAGGAAGCATGACCACAGAAATACGCTCATGAGCATGTTATTTTGTTAGTCTTATTTCTGTTAGAAAAGCCTCAGTGCTATGCTTTCAGAAATGTAGCACTTTGGTATGCCCCATCAAATTTTGCATCAGAATCCTTGAAGAGTCTTGATTTCTGCTCTGCAGTGACCTCTTGGCTATATACTAATAGATTTCCAATCCACTGAGAAGCAAACCCTCACTGACACTTTTCAGACTTTCAAAGCAATGATTAAATGTGCCTTTACATCAGAAATCAATCTTTTTAAGGCATGCAAGGGATTTGCTGTGCATAGTAGAGACTAATACGTTAGACAGGTTCTCCTAGACCTTTAAAATATCTCTTTTCCCCTTGTAGGAAAAGGGGTTGTTTATAAAAGCAGATTTTCAAAAGCTCCCAAAACTCAATTAATAACGTCACGTTGGCTTAATCACTTGCTCCCCTTTATTAGAAGATATTCTTTTTTTTTTTTCTTTTTATGGCCACACCTGTGGCATACGGAAGTTTTTTCAGGCTAGGAGTCTAATTGGAGCTGCAGCAGCTGGCCTGCGCCACAGCCACAGGATCTGAGCCACATCTTCTGCATACCCCGTGGTTCAAGGCAACGCCACATCCTTAACCCTCTGAGCAAGGCAGGGATAGAACCTGCATCCTCATGGACACTATATCAGGTTCTTAACCTGCTGAGTCACAAAAGGAACTACACAAGATACTCTGGAATTACATAAAAATGACATGCTAAAAATGTCAATCAGCAATTAGTAGATGTAACTTTTTGATATTTGGTTGGTCAGCTAAACACCACATAATCTTTACTCTTTAAAAATTCTAAATAATAGGAGTTCCCTTCGTGGCTCAGTAGTTAATGAATCCGACTAAGAACCATGAGGTTGCGGATTCGATCCCTGGCCTTGCTCAGTGGGTTACGGATCCGGCGTTGCCGTGAGCTGTGGCGTAAGCCGGCAGCTACAGCTCCTGTTAGACCCCCTAGCCTGGGAACCTCCATATGCCGCGGGTGTGGCCCTACATAAATAAGGCAAAAAGCCAAAAAAAAATTCTAAATAATATATCAGAAATATTTTTTCAAGGAGTTCTACTGTTTCCATAAAGTAAATAACATTTTGCTCTCTAGAACTGTCATAATAATAAAACAAAATATTAGAGGTGAATTTAGCTAGCATTTATTGAATTCTTCATATATGACACACAGAAAATTGATTTTATTTTGTTTTCTTTTTGGTAATTTTAATAGCTTCTTACACTTGTAAACTTAGTCTCTCTTAGACCCATATAAGGTCCCTGGGTAAAGGGATTCCATCTGGGTATTTTTCTGAATTACCCACCACATTTAGCACAGTACTAGACATTAGTAGGTAATCCTCAGTAAATACTAAAAAGTCTTTAGAACAAGTCCAATTACAATTTATTTTTACTTTGTGAGATGCAAGCAATTGCCCCATTCAGTTCAATAAACGGAACAGTAGATTGAGATTAACAGATACTATTGTCATTGACCTGACATTATGAAATCGTTCACAGATTTCTGTTATGGCTGAAGCCCAATATTGAAGCAGTCAATCAAACCTTTTCACCAATCGTCCCAAATGTCATATTGACCTCTTACAGGCTTTGTGATGCCACTGTCTGTTTTATTTGCTTCAGCTGTACCATTTTACTATTTCTTTAAAAACTTTCATCTTTACCAATATTTCTTTATTCAAGTCTCCATGCAGTTCCCCACAATGTTTTCATATGTTCCAATGTTTAATGATTTTGTTATTTTGGTAACAAGTCTCAAAAGTGGGCCTGAATTAATGAAAGAGGTTTGCACGTATCACAAATTACCTGGCAGAGGCTGGGACCCACATGCCAAAGGAAGACTTTGACCATTTACCAGTTTGTAAGAATTAGGCTCTGAAAACTCAACAGGATATGCAACAGGTACATAGAGTAAAAATTCAGGAGAAAGTGATACTGATTCACATTTATAACAGTGTGGTCCATGATAACTCAAAAATATTAATTTCCAAACTCAACTATGATTAAATTCCTTTTGGTTAAATATTCCCCCAGATTCTCCACAGCCTCCAAGATGAAAATCCAAGTATCTTAAAAGTATATTCACACCCCTTTACAATCTAGCTTATGGTCCTTTCCAATCTCATCTCTCATCCATGTCTCATTTACATTGTTCCAGTGATCTTCCACTTTGAGTATCTGGTTATTGGACCATGTTGATCACTTGGCTGCCTTAACCATACTTCACTCCTTCTCCTTTACCTAGATAACGTCTACCTAAACACTCTTGCTCAATTTTTATGTTTCCCCTCCTCCAGGCGTCATGCCAAAGAAAGAACACTTGGTTGTCATATCCTCTTTTCCCTCAGCTAAAATAATAAAGTATGGAATCTTCAATTCCAAAGAAAACTGACAGGTTTTTCTTATAAATGACAAATAAAATGGACATTGAAATTTGTTAGGATCAAGAAGAAACAAGGATACAATTTCTGCTATTTGGAAGTGTCAAGGGGAAAGAAAATTGTGGAACAGAGCTGGTGTCAATGTCATGTGTCAGTTGACATATCAACCAATCATAAGCATTTTCAAACTAGAAATATAGAATAAAAGATAATAAAAAACCAAAGCAGATATATTTTAAAAAAGAAAAACAAAACAAACCAGATATATTATTTTCCTATTGCTGCTGCAACAAATTACCACAAACCTAGTAGCTTAAAGCAATGGAGATGCATTACCTCACAGTTCTGGAGGTCAGAAGTCCAGAAATGGGTCTCAGTGGGCTAAACTATTAGCAGGTGGTGTTCCTTTCCAAAGGCTGTGGAAGAGATTTTATTTTCTCAAGTTTTCCACTTTTTTGAGGCTGCCTGCTTTCTCTGGCTCATGTCCTCCTCCCATCTTCAAAGCCAGTGATGGCCAGTCAGTTTCCACAAAATCACTCTGACACTGACTCTTCCTTCTCCCTCCTCCACATTTTAAAAGACCCTTGTAATGACACTGGGCACAGTGAATAATTAAACATAATATCCCCAGTTTAAGGTCAGCTGGTTGGCATCTTTAATTCCACCTATAATCTTAATTTCCATTTGTCATGTAATCTAACTTACTCATAGATTCCTCAAATTGGAAGGTAAACATGGGGGGAGAGCATTATTTGAGCTACCACAACAGATAATATCATAAAAGTGTACATCTTTCTTCAAAGGAACCCAGGTTTGTATATTAATTTGTGATTAATTTGGGAGATTCTATTACCAGAAACACCTAGCTGTCCCATGTAGCTGAAAAATAATCAAAACTCCATCTATAAGAGCTCTTTACTCTTGAAATCTTAGGGTATAGAATTTTATCTGGTAGTATTTTGGAGATACACATATTTTTAAAACATACAGCCTTGTCTCAAATCACTATATTGTAAAATAGAATAATATTTGAGTTATTTTGAGAATTAAGTGAGCCAAAATAAGGAGTGTAAAACATATAGGATAGTCAAGATCAATAGCATGTTGGAAGAACTCAATAAATGATGAGTATTTTGTGTTTCATGAATGCCTGTGCTTATTATTTTGAAGGTGGAAGAAAAGCTGGTCCTTTTAAACCTACGAAGAGTTTGAGTTAGATGCCCTAGGAATATACCAGAAATATTTTTAAGCAAAGAAAAACTCCAACCCAGTAAAAAATCAAGATAGGTGATCTCAGAATTATCAAAGCCAAAGCCTTATAGATGTGATCTAGGAGGTTAATAAAGTGCTCTGCAGAACAAAGAAATACATCTGGCAGTTTCCTCCAGGCAGCTGGAACAGGAGATGGTTAAGTCAGAGTAGAGAGCCAATATCATGACAAAGAGCAGAGGCCAGATAAGAATAAGATGCACACTGAGGTATGTGGAAAGACTGTCCATTGGGGATCCACTGTATAGCACAGGGAACTCTACCCAATATTCTCTTATAATCTATATGCAAAAAGAATCTGAAAGAGAATAGATGTGTGTACAATATATAACTGAATCACTTTGCTGTATAACAGAAATTATCACTCTGTAAATCAATTGTACTTCATTAAACATTTGCAAAAGTGAAAAAAAAGGATGCTTAACAAGACAAATTCACCAGCTCAGAGAAAGTTAAAAAAATTTAAGAACCTTAATTATAACAACAATTATAAGTTGTTCTTTGTTCAGTAACGTGTGACAAATGTCCCAATTACCTCCCAATTTTTTTTTTTCTTTCTTTTCATGGCCATACCTGAAGCATATGGAAGCTCCCAGGCTAGGGGTTAAATCAAAGTTACAGCTACCAGCCTACGCCACAATCACAGCAACACCAGATCCGAGCCCCATCTGCAACCTATACCTCAGCTCACAGCAACACCAGATCTTTAACCCACTGAGCAAGGCCAGAGATTGAATCTTCATACTCATGACAATAGTCAGGTTCTTAACCTGTTGAGCCACAACAGGAACTCCTACCTCCCAAATTTTAGTAGGAGACGGTTCTTATCAGCAGTCCAGTTTAGTGGTGCTGAGCAGGAGCTGGTGGACAAGGCAAAGGGGGCCAAAGTTCCCCTCACAGCTAAGCAGCCTGAGCACACAGCGCACATGGTTAGCAAAGGGCCATATGGGGAATGACTCAGCAGGGATAGCAATCAAGTATTTCTTTCCAAATATGCTAGAGGAAGAATAAACTTTTTTTCCTTCTTTTTTTAAGGAGAGGGAAAGCAGAGGGACAGCGGAAATCATTTCTGATCCCACATACTTCTGTTACAGAGAATAGAGCTATCAAGATATCAGGTATTACTTTTGTGAATTATTCATGTGGTGCTGATTTTGGGGTGTGTGGTTCTCATCCCTCTTATTACCAGATGACCTAGGACATTAAGAAATAGGTGAAGATTATTTTCAGAAGCACCACAGGGAATATTTAAGAAACCTTGGAGCACCAAAGAAGTACAAGAAGAATGAAAGTGTCCCATCATCATTTTCAAAAGGAAATATTTTTGTTTCTTAAATATAAGGAGAGGTCAACAATTTTCACACAAAAAAATCTAAAGTGTATTACCTAACTGATTATTTGTACTTTTAGTATATTTAATAGGTCATTGGGAACTTGAATGGCTTCACTCTACAAAAGATGTCACGTGGAATAAGTTTTACTACTTTGAAAAGATTTCTAAGCTTTTCAAGGAAACTAGGAAGTTTTCTGAAGAGACAATTTTTTCCACAAAGATGTAACAGAAAAATGTTTCTTCCAAAGCATAAAATTTTTAAATAATAATGTTGTCTTTTGGGATATTACATTAACCTCTCCAGGTTACTAAGCTGTAGGCACAGGAATATAACAAGTTATCAGGAAGATTTAACATATAGTCTAAAAATATCTAACATAAATAAGATGTAATATTTCTCAGTCTGACTGAATTTTCAGTTCTATTTCAACTATAAATGCATAACATAGCTGATAATATTTTAAATTCTATTATACAGCTGCCAGGTATTTAAGGAAGTAGTAAACACACTCCCAATTAAACCAAAACCAGTGATTTTTAAAAGGAATGTGCATCCAAGATAAATTCAGGAGAGACTCTTGGAGAGCTCCAATCACTCTTGCCTCCTGGTATTCATGACTTTGTGCAATCTTCCCCCTTTGAGTGTGATGAGATTACCAGTAGAACACAGCCAATGTCATAGGATAACACTTCCATAATTACATTAAATAAGATTATGACATCTGTCCAGCTAAGAGTCTCTCTCCCTTGCTGGCTCTGATGAAGCAAGGAGCCATGTTAGGGAAACACACGTAGAAAGGACCTGAAAGTAGCCTCTGACTGACAGCCAGCAATTCACCAAAAGTGGACATTGCCAATAACCTGAGTTTGAAGCAGATTCATGCTAAGTCTCACTTTTCGATGAGAACCTAGTCCTGCCTGACACTTCTCTTGCAGTCTTTTAGAGGACCAAGCTAGCTATGCCTGGACCTATTACCCACAGAAAATGTTGAGGTAATAAATGTGACTATTTAGTTAAAATACTCTCATCTTTTTTGAAATGATTATGGATTCCCTTATAGTTGTATGAAATACCATTGAGAATATTTGGTAGATACCCTGTACACTGTGTCCAGCTTTTCCTAATGGAAACATTTCTGCAAAGCTCGAGTATGGTATCTAGACTAGAATACTGACAATGACACAGTCAAGGTATAAAAACTTTCCACTACTGAAGAATCCCCATGTTGCCCTATTAAAGCAGCAGTCACTTCCCTACCACCTTCAACCCCTAATTAACCCTTGGCAACCACTAATGTTTTCCATTTGGATAATTTTGTCATTTAAAAATGTTATACAAATGGAATCATATATTACATAAACTTTCTGGGCTGTAATTTTTCACTGTGTAATCCCCTGGGGATTCATTTAGTTTGCTTCATGTCATGATTTCACAGTATGAAAATATCACAATTTGTTTAACCATTCCTCCTTGAAGGACATCTGGACTGCTTCCAGTTTTTGGCCATTACAAGTAAAGGGGCTGTAAACATTTAGCACAGGCTCTGGTGGACATAAGTTTTCATTTCTCCGGGACAGATGCCCAGAAGTGCAATTTCTAGGTTGTATAGTAGTTGCATGTTTAGCATTTTTTTTTTAAATAACCTATCAAATTGTTTTCCAGAGTAGCTGTACTATTTTCTGTTCCCACCAGTAACGTATGCATCATCCAGCTTTTCTGCATCACTACCGGTGTCTAGTATGGTCAATTTTTTTTAGAAGGTCTGATTGGTGTGCAGTGATATTTCTTTTTGGTTTTATTTGCCTAATGTCTAATGATTTTGAACATTTTGTCACGTGCTTCCCTGTCATCTTTTATATCCACATCAATGAAATGACTCTTTATTTCCATTTTGCAGTTTGACAGTTGTCAATTTTTTATGGACTATTTGTTTGCTTGAATGTTGATTGTTCTTTGTATATTCCAGATGCTATTCCTTTGTCAGATACATAGTTTCTTAATATTTTTCTCTAGTCTGTGCCTTGGGTTTTCATCCTTATAACAGAGTCTTACCCAGAGGGCTATTTTAATTTGGAGGAAGTCCAAATTATCTATTTTTCACCTTATTGATTATGCTTTTGGTACCAAGTCTGAAAACTATCTTCCTAAACCTATATCCTGAAGATTGCCTATGTTTTTTTTCCTCAAGGTGTTACAGTTTTATGTTTATTTAAAGCCATGTTCCATTTTGAGCTAATCTTGTATACAGTGTGAGTCTTAGGCCAAAGTTCCTTTAAGATTTTTTGGGACAGTTGAAGTTTCATAGCAAAATGGAGGAGAAGGTACATAGATTTGCCATACAGCCCCCACCACTGTCAACATGCCCCACCAGTTATTACAACAGCTGAACCTAAAATAACACATCATAATCACTTGAAGTTGATAGTTTACATTACTGTTCCCTTTGTACATTTCATAGGTTTGGACATTGTCTAACAACATCTGTCATTACGGTATCATACAAAGTATTTTCACTGCCCTAAAAATTCTTAATGTCTCACCGATTAACTGCCCCCTTCCGCCAACAATCCTTGGCAACTACTGATCTTTTTTCTATCATCACGGTTTTCCAGAATGTCATATAGTTGGAACCCTACAGCATATAACCCTTTAATATCAGTTTCTTTCACTTAGTGACAGGCATTGAAGTTTCCCCCATGTTTCCTCAACACTTGATATCTTATTTCTCTTCAGTGCTGAGTAAGATTCTATTGTCTGGATGTACCACAATTTATTTATACATTCACCTTTTGAAGAACATCTTGGTTGCTTCCAACTTTGGGCAATTATAAAGTTGCTATAAGCATTTATATGCAGGTTTCTATGTGGACCTAAATTTCAGCTCCTTTGGGTACATATCAAGGGACACAATTACTAGATCATATGCTAAGAATTTGTTTAGATTTATACAAAACTGCCAAACTATCCTCTCAAGTGTCTGTACCATTTTGCTTCCTCACCAACAATGAACATGGTTCATGATGCTACATATACTTGCCAGTAATGTCAGTGTTCTGGATTTTGGCCATTCTAATAGGTGTGATGGTACCTCAGTGTTGTTTTACTTTGCGTTTCCCTAATGACAAATGATGTTGGGCATCTTTTTAATATGCTTATTTCCAATCTGCTTATCTTCTCTGGTGAGCTTTCTGTTAAGGTCTATGGATCATTTTTTATTGGTTTGTTTTCTTATTGAGTTATTTGCATAATTGGATAAAATCTTTATCAAATGTTTTTGCAAATATTTTCTCACAGTTTGTAGCCTGTCTTCTAATTCACTTGATACTAACTTTCGCAGAACAGTAAGTTTATAATTTTAATGAAGCCTGGTTTATCCGTATTTCTTTCATGGATCATGTCTTTTAGTGTTTTATCTAAAAAGTCATCACCATATCCAAAGTCATCTAGATTTTCTTCTCTGTTGTCCTCTAGTCATTTTATAGTTTTGTATTTTATCAAGGTTCATTTTTGGTCTACAGATACTCAAGTTAAATTATAAAGCAATGGCTTTATAAGCAATGGCTTCTTAAATAAACAATCACAGAAACAAAAGGAAATCCAGAAAACACACAACCTTGTCATTCTTTATGGCCTGAGTTCTCAAGCTGCTCTCTCTTCTCTCCACCTTTTACTCTGATGTTTGCTTTATGTATACATGTCCAGGAATTTTACTTTTACTTAGCAAAAGAGATAGCAAAAAATACAAATACTCTAACTTTCTGGATGTAGAAACCCTCCTGAGTGTTATTTTAAGCTGATAACTTTACATTAAAATTGATATGAGACAGTAAATAATGTAATGTGTAATTGTACAGGTGACTATTAAGCACCAGCAGGTAAATGTCTACCACAGAGCATCATTCTAAGCATTAAGTCAATGTCAATAAATCGATGGTAACTTACAAATTCTATCTATGGCCCAGCTTCACATAGAGGTAGAAAGTAGATAAATGAGGATTCATATCCCTCCTTCGCAACTATCAAAGTGTCTACTAATCAGTATTTCTGAACCCTAATGGTATGTTAGTGTCACCTAAAGAGTTCCAAAAAATTCAAAATCCCTGGACTTCAGTAAAAATTCATTGAAAACCATTATCTAGGCAAGGATCTCTTGAGTCAATATTTTCATGGGAGTGACAGTGAGTTTTAGGAACCACTCCTTTAAACCTCAGTGAAATTGTTTCCTCTTCTTTAAAATGAGGATAATATAAGGTAATAATAAGACAACGATATCTTTGTCACAGTTGTTTGTACGATGCAAATAACTTAATCTAAATCAAGTTCTGAACACAGTAGAACATTTTGAGGTCAAAGGAGTACGTGTTTATAACCAGGGTCATGATTAGCTGTATCACTTTTAGGTCTGCCACCGGTCAACTCACATCATTTTGAGCCTCATTTTCCTGATTTCCAACCTGGAAGAAACCCTACTTAGCTGAGGGAGTTAATCTAAGGATGAAATTATGTAACACACATAAAAGCACATCATGCATTGTAGGTACATTAGTTCCCATACCTTCTTCCGTAAATATCTCTGCAAAGCACAGACAAAATCACTCTTACCATCATAACAAAGTTTCATATGGAGTTTTAAATGCAAAGAAGGAAAAAAGATATTTTATATTAGTCCAGCCATCTGGATGCTACGTATAGCTCTTTGACTTCTTCTAGGCTTGACTACTGGTAGAGTCTGTTTTTTTTTAAGGTAAAGAATGCAGAAGTTTGCCTCATTAAAGTAAAGCTAGGCTTAGTTTTCACTCATCAATTATGAGATTTTGCTTACTACTTCTTTCATACAATCTACTTTTTCTCCCTTTCCTAAGATTTCTGTATATCATCCTTGTCCCTGGAGTTACTGAGTTCAAAGGCCCAAACTATTATCGCCAATATGTCTTTTCTGACATTCTAAAATTGTTATGTATTTAAAAGAGGTCCTATTGCATTTTTGAAATTGGAAATGTTTCCCCCAAATTAGCAACTTGTAAGATTTCTGGGATACCCAGAGAAGGAATTCTGAGAGATTTCTCTGCATAATCTATCCTTTTTTTAACACTATGAAATTTGTTCAGAATAGTCAGGTGGGTTATAATATAGAACATGTGAAACAGAATTCTGGGGCTCTGAATGACATAATGCAAACTCCCAAGGCACTCTGTTGCACATACTTATCAGTACTCACAAATACAACATTTTATCTTAGTAAACACAATGGTTATCCATACTCCCACCAACCTGAAAGTTTGTTTGATTGTAGAAAAGTTGGCCAATAAGTTTGACAAAATTATTTTCTTCCTGGTGTAAACAGTAAAATATCACTTGACATGTTGTCCTATCTTTAGACAATTAGGCCAGTGGAAGGATGGTTAGACTCTAAAGTGTAATATTTGGGATTATAATGTACATCAAATCAGAAGTTGAAAGAACTCATGAAACCCATTACAAAAGCTCTAAAGACAAAACCCCTTCAGTCTGCAATAAACTGACTTAGTATAAAATAACAAAAGGAAATATAATGCCTGAAGAAAAACAATTCCATTTTCTATTTATAAGTACCATTAGAATAACTAAGTCATAGTGTGAAAGCAAGATAGTAAAATGGCTTGTTTTAATGAGCTACTGACAAGGTATTTTAGGAAAAGAATATTTTGCAGCAACAGAGCTAAGTCATCCCAAAGTACAGATTATATTTTCTAAACAGATTCTTTTGGTTAGGGTCTCGGTTTAATTTTTGGCCAGCTTTTAAATGTTTTCTTACAAAAGAACTATTTTTAACTGAGTCATGATATTCCTTTCATTCTCAGAAGTAGTTTTGTGTGATCATGGGTTGAGGAGGCTGAAAAGAGATGGATCAGATACTAACAAAAGCCTGGAGCAGGAGGACAAAGGCGCTAGCATTTAGAGCAGTGGTTTAGGGTTCCTGGGTTTCTGTTGACTTCTTTACCTTGAAAAAGTCTAAGCCCTTTCATTTTCTTGAATCTAAACAGGAGCAAAATGGACTCTCAGCTATTCCCATCTAAACTAAGCTCCTATTTTCCTACGAGAAAGTACTATTAACTTTCCCCTGAGAAAGATAGGTTATAGAAGAGCCAAATAAATAAGACTCCATTTAGAGGACCCTAAGAGTGCACACAATGAACAGAGAAATCAATGTGAGCCCCTTTGACAGCTGAAATTAGATGTCTCATAATGTTTTGCCAGCTTCATAGGGCATTGTATATTTGCAAAGTACCCTCTCTGCCTTTGTGCTCCTTTATCTTGCTTTGCCTCTCTCGTTAAAAATACAATTTTGCCCTTTTGCTAACATTTCATAGGCTTAGGGACTTTCTTTTAAGACACGGGCCCAAAAACTTGAATTGGTGGCACCGGCATTGCTAACAGCAAATTAACCTGGAAGAATGTGCACCTCGGGATTATTCAATAGCACATTACTCTTGATAATTCTTATTTTGAAGTTTGGCCTTCTTTTCCTTTTATGTCACATGGAATCTAGACAAAGATGAACAGAGACTACAGAGAGCTGCCTGGGAGAAAAAAAATGCCTTGTTTTATTTCGCAGTATCTGACATTCTTGTATCTAAAGATATAGAACTTGAACTGTGATGAACAGGTTTAAAGTTAGGAGAGGGAGATGGGAAACTAATTAGCTAGTTTAAATTAGGTTTCTCAGACAGGGACAAAAGAAAACTGCAGTAGCAAAGGACCACCATTTATTAAACATGTACAAAGAAACTTGCACATGTACAAAAAAAATGAAATATCATATGATAAATATGTTTTGAATCTTTCCAGACTATGAAAATGCATTTTGTTTTTAAGGAAGAAGAATTAATAAGAAAATAATTTTTAGGCATTTTTTACTCTATTTTTAAAATGGTATGACCTACAACTGTCTTTGAAGCCCTGACTACTCATTTAAAAATGCTGGGAGTTCCCTGGTGGCCTATCAGTTGAGGATACGCTGTTGCCACTGCTGTGGCTCAGATTTGATCCCTGGTCCTGGGACTTCTGCATGCCATGAGCACAGCCAAAAACATATATAAATAAAATCAAATAAAATTCAACTCCTAATGCCCAATGAACCAACCCAATTTACCTTACTGGCTCTACTCTTTCATTTTTGTACATTCTAACATAACTATAAAATATATGTATTTGTATTGATGTTTTGTTATAGATCTCCTCTCACTTAAATATAGAACCTATGAAGACCAAGTTCTTTGTTTTCTTCACTGGTGTATCTCAGGAGTATAGAATAACACCTCACAAAACATATTTGGTGAATGAATGAATTAATTAATAGTACTATGACACATATTAATCAGGAATTTGGCTTTCTATCTAGAAATCAAGTCACTGGAAGCTTGGTTTTTAGCACTGGCACTAACATTTAATCTCTTTATTAGCCTCTGACTATAATTTATTCTACCTGCCTTCATTTTACAAATATAAATTCTATGGTTGAAAATACTGCATTTTCTCTCAGTCACAAAGGAATGTTCAATAAAACCAGAAAAAGATAGGATTGTATAGCATTATGTGTATACCTTCTGTTGCAATACAGTGAATATTTCTGGTATTTATTCTCCAGAAGTCTCCATTCTTTAAATAAACAACAGATAAGAAAAAGAAGAAAACAGGAAGTGACATCATTTTGACTTGCTTTAATGGACTAGCATAATCAAATACTAAAATGCTAAAAAGACGTTGAAAGGAAATAATAACCCCACAGATCCAGAGAGAGCCTGGGTTTCACTGCTGAAGTTCTGAACTTCAATACAAAGGAATGCCAGATTTCTGTTTAGAAAATGATTCTCCATGACATTTCAGTGAGTTGTCCAATCTCTAACCTCTGGTTTTTTACTGTTCTTAGAGGACAGTGCCTTTCCTATGGGGGTTACACCTCTGTGAGTGGTTAAAAAATGAAGGATAAGCTTTCTGCACACGGCACCACTATTCATTGAAGAAGGTTATTTTCGTGCTAAATCATCTGCACAAAACCATATGGTTAGAAGAAAATAGACTGCCAGCCAATATAGAGCATCTCCAGAGGGCACTAGACTGGCATTAGATGCCTGCTGATTTGCTTGCTATTTGAATAGATGCCTTCTTTTTCTTGGCTCATTGAAAAAAAATTGTGATTTGGGAGCAATAATTCTACTTTAAAGATAGTATAGAACAGACTGTATTCAATTAGGAAACACTTTCCAGTATTTTATATATATATATGGACCTTGATCTCAGTGAATTTATAAATAAGTAGAGGACAGAACACTCACATACAAAACCATGGTGAAACTGCCAACTGATAAACGTAAAAACACATAATGCTGTATTTCAATGCTTTGGTAAAAAATAAATAAATAATGAATCCATGTATCTTGGACTTCCAGCTTCTAGAATTGTAAGAAAATTAAGTTTCTGGTTTTTAACGTGCACAGTCTGTGGTACTTTGTTATGACATCCCTAACGAATTAATATAATACATAAGAATCCCAAACACTGTCTTTTCTGGAATTAATTAGTGAAGACAAACCAAACTGATGAAGGACAGATGATTTCTCCTCCTATGAAGACAGCAATAATCAGGAGTTCCTGCTGTAGCACAATGGGATTGGTGGCATCTCTGCAGCACCAGGATGCAGGTTCAATTCCCTGCCCCAGCAGAATGGGTTAAAAGCTGTGGCTTACATCTGATCCCTGGCCCAGAACTCCATATTCTGCAGAGCAGCCAAAAAGAAAGAAAGAAAGAAAACAACAGCAATAATAATAGTGCATCACCTTTGTGGGAAAAAAAAATCCCCATTTTGGTATAAAGTTAAATAATAAACATACAAGAATTTCAGAGAAAAAACAATGATAAATACAAAACAACAAATGTTTGCAATGTACTTTACCAGCATTCTTTTGTTTAATGTTATCAGTCTTGTGAAGTGGATCAGCAGATTTCAATCTGTAGGTTGGCTTGTCCAATCCACACAGTGGAAATCTGGACCCAAGCCCCTTAACTTTAAATCCTGCTCTATCACAATGCCACCTCTGTGTGCCAGTTCCATTTTGGGTGAATTTCTTTTGTGTTAATTACCTTTAGTGAAGGAGATTCAGTTTCTTTTAACTTTAGTAAAACCATGTTCTTTCTAAGGAATGCAAATACTAGCACTCTGTGGTGTAACAGATAAACCCTTTTATTTCCAATAATTTTAAATTATTAATTTCATTCTTATAATGACAATTCAGCTTCTCAAAACACTAATATCACTCAGCCTTGTGGGTTGTAACCTGTGTCTTAAAATTGAATGGCAAAAAGTATTATTCACTATTTTAGGATACCTGACATATAATACAGAAATATCTCATTTATGTAAGCAGAACCCAGTTACACTCAGCATGATTATTGCTACATTTATTGTTATGAGGTTATGACTGACTCATTTCAGTTTTTGTTACTTTCTATATTGTTGTGTAATAAGAATTGATATTTAGGACGAGAAAATTTCAGATTTTCTAAGATCAAATAGACAATTATATCTAGTAAGTTTTATTTACAAGTACAAAAAAAAAGGGGATAGGAGTTTTCATTCAATTTTGAGCCAAAACATTGAAATTAATAGCACTGTGTATTTTTTTTTTTCTTTGGTCTTATTAGGGCCACACCTGCGGTATATGGAGGTTCCCAGGTTAGCGGTTGAATCATAGCTGCAGCTTCCGGCCTACACCACAGCCACAGCAATGCAGGATCCAGCCACATCTGCGACACACACCACACCTCATGGCAATTCTGGATTCTTAACCCACTGAGTGAGGCCAGGGATCGAACCTGCATCCTCATGGATACTAGTCAGATTCCTTTCCACTGAGCCACCATGGCAACTCCATATTGTTCCATGACATTTTTCACTTTCTACTTTCACTACAGTTTTGTATATACATGTTTTACCTCCTACTGATTTGTAAATTCTTGAGATCAAGATTCATGCCCAATTCACCTTTGTAACCTCACTTTGCCCTTGTGTAGGTTTCCAATAAATACTTAATTCATGAATGAATTAATTTAAAGCAAAATAGTTTGTGTATCATTCAAATATTAAAGGTGCTATATTAAATCAAAATAATCCACTAGGTAATGATTTCATATCAAAGAAAATGTGTGCATCAAAATAAGATTATTTATACCTCAGGCAGATTCTAAACAAATGAAGTACTACCGTATGACAGTCCTTTCATCTGTGTTAAACATACTTTTATATTCATTTATAAATGGTGTTTATCAAATTTTCATAGCATAAAAAAGTTTTCTTTCTTAAAATTTCTGCATTTGGTCTGTGACTTCAGAAACCAAAGTCCATTAGTCTAGCTTATTTATACCATCACCTTGGCACATAGGACTCCCCTGGGATATTTGGAAAGTAACAGTTCTCCCCTGCTGTTTCAATTAGCACTCTAGAACACTCATTATCTTTAGCAGAAACTGTCTTTGAAACCGTAACACCGTTCAGCTTGAAATGTAATTTTAATGGTTCAGAGGCAAAAGGTTTAGGGTTTTTATTAAGGGACTCACACGGGGATGAAAATTACTACAAGTGGAGGAAGAGCTTGACCAACACCAGTTCCTCCTGATATTAGCAAAATAACCAGGTCCATATAAGAGGGCATAGCTGAGAGTAAAATGCTAGGAATGTACTTTGCCAGCTCTCCAAAAGAGAGGGCCTTTGACTCCTCAGCCAATCCCTTCATCAGCTAGGGTTACAAGACCTACTTTCTCTCTCTGCTACCTTTGAGTTAAGACAGTATGAACATTTCTTTAATCTTTCCCTGCCTGATTATGTGGCTCTAGCCTCCAGTCAGCAAGATGTATTGAGCCTCTCCTCTATGGAAAACCTGTGCTATTATGTTGTGTATCAGCTCAAAAGAAAGGGTTGAGAGGGGATTACCCCTGCCTTTGAAGATCTCCAACTATGGAGAATCTAGGGAAAAATTTAATTCCTTTATCACTAATTCTTTTATCAGACTGTAAGGAGGACACAGAAATTAATAGAAGTGCTGCCAAAGTCATTTTCTTCTTCTGATTTGGGCATACTGTAATGAGAAAGGCACATGGGATAAAATAAGAATCCTCAGCTCACATAAATTGGCCTTATTTTTAGGCAAGTACCCCACATTAATTTGAAAACACACACCATTTACTGAAAGGTGACCTTATTAAGAAAATTAGCAACTATATGCTGTAAAGGCATGAAATGTATAATAAAATGGTTCTAAAAATATCTTAGCACAGCCTTCACATTTTCAGGCAGAAGCTACCTGATTAACACAGGTGAAATAAAGCTTTACCAAGGTTCGTTAAAATCTTATTTATTTAAAAAATTGTTTTAATCTAAGATTTGTAGGAATTCTTATCAAAATGTTTTATTTCCCACTAAAAGTTTGCTCTGGATTGTGTGTGTATGTTGTATATGTGTGTATCTATTTTTTTCTGTTTCCTACAATCTCATCTGTTGTTGCAAATGTACTGTTTTGATAAACGGATAAAGACAACATGCAGCTACTAACTGGGAGAGGGAAGCCAATTTCTAGAACCAATTTGTGATGACTTTAATCTTTCCAAATATCTTTTCCCTTGCAATGTTTTTTATAATCAATAAATAAGTCTCTCAATGTTCCTGAGATTGATTGGTTTCATCACAGGCAAGAGATTTATTCTACCGAGGTTTGTTGAGGGTTGTCCCCAACACAATTTTTACTGTTTCTTCTTCCTCCTGGTGGGGTGGGGGGGATTGGTGGGGGTGAGAGAGAGAGAGAAAGAATAGGGGTCAGGGGAGGGTGGGGAGGAGAAACACAGTAAAAATTGTATCTTAAGGCAAAAACATTGTAAGTGGAAGGAGAAACATATTAGGTAAAAGGAGAAAAGCCTACACTAAAAGTAAGAACACTGATAGGTAATTCTTTGTCAAATGGTGACCTCTGGAAAGTAGGGATGCACTTAAAGATGAGTTTCTAGGTACATCAAAGCCAAGATATTTTATATAAGTGAAAGATCAACATGTAAGTTGTTGCATCTAATGCAGTTTCAATGAATCAATCAATATATATTGTTAACATTGACTATTTACAGGTTATACTTTTACAGACTTCTGTTTTACTGGGAAAAAAATTCTTGGACTTTTGTTCTATGTATATATATGTGTGTATGTGTGTGTGGAATTATGAAGGGTTAGAGGAGCAATGACTTTACACTGGCAAGATATTTCCTCTTAATATTCTACAACAGTGCTCCCGGGACATTTTTTCTTGAAATATTCAGCTACTGAAAACAAAGAGAGTTGAGAATCAGGGCAGATCAGGGAGCTGTACTTTGTGAGGAAAGGAGTGGGTGTAATTTGATTAGGCAGTCAGGACAGCCAGTTCTGAAACAAAAGTTATTTCATAAAAGAATCACTTTAATGGCCAAAAGTAAAAAAGAGGAAAATAATATAGGTTCTATAGTTGATATTAATGAAAGTTTCATTACTTTGAAGCCAAGGTTAATTAACTTTATAAAACATATTCTAAAGTATTTTTTAAAAATCACAGACATTTGAATTATTTTAAGACACTTTATGGACCTGTAGGCTCAGACACTGACTTAGGTGCTACATGAGATCCATCAGATTTTCTTCTGAAATAAAGGGAAATATTTTATTTCTTGAATTTGAATTTCTGTATCATTCATGTCAAAAAGCTTATCATATATTCTTCCGAGTTTCAGGAACATACACAATTAAGGATAATGTGGAATTTGATCCAAGGAGCATACAGCCTAAGACAGAAATTATAGGATTATACACATTAATTTCTTTTTGTTTTTTTTTTAGAGCTGCACTCGTGGCATATGGAGGTTCCCAGGTTAGGGCTCAAATCGTAGCTGTAGCCGTTGGCCTACGCCACAGCCACAGCAATGCCAGATCCAAGCCAAGTCTGCAACCTACACCACAGCTCATGGCAATGTCAGATCCTTAACCCACTGAATGAGGCCAGGGATCAAACCTGCCTCCTCATGGATACTAGTCAGATTTGTTTTCACTAAGCCATGATGGTAACTTCCACATGTATTATTATTACTTTTTTTTTTTTTTTTGCTAACTAAAATATGTTGAAAATCATTAGAGGTTACAAAGTGCTATAAAATTGAGAGGGGTGTTTTTTGATTTTTGTTTTAGTTTTTCTTGGAGAAATTAGCAGATATTTCATTGAGGTAGTAGCTCTTGAAATGGACCTTAACACTTGAGCAAAATTTAGATGAGATGAATTGTCAGGAAGGACTTCAGACAGAGTGAATAACATTAACAAGAACCTGGAGGAGTGAGAATATGGGTATTCTGTGAGAGTGAATAGTACAGTCAAACTAGGGAACACAGTAAGAGAAAGGAAGACAGAAAAGACAGATTGATAAAAGTCATCTACATTCTTGAATGCCAAGCCGATCCCAGGACTTTATCACACAAGCAATGAATGTGAATGAGAGCTACTATATACTGAATGCATTTTATACCTTCCAAAATCAGTTCTTATGCTATATCATTAAATTTCCCCACCAGCCCCATAAGGTAAGCAATTTATATACAGGAATCTGTAAATGGGATTTAAGCAATTCTTGTTCCAAAGCTCCTTCCTCTACATAACTTCTTTTAGTCATAAACAACTTTGGAAACATCAAAGCTACAAACTTCAGAAAAATGCATATGCCTATATGTACGTATGTGTGTCTGTGTGTGTGTATATATATGTATATGTATCTGTATATATATATATATGTGTGTATGTCTATATATGTGTGTATATATATATATATATATATATATATATATACACACAGACACACACACACAAAAGTTTTTCTTACACTTTCAAAGTCTTCGCTAATTCTGATTTTCATTCCCTATTAGAAATTCTTACCACTTTATATCACCCAGTGAATGAGTACATTTCCTTCTACTTTTACCGTCCAGTAATATTTCAACATGAAACGATGTCAAAGAATGTTAAGGAAGCAAGTTACTAAAGACAATATTTTATCTTATTACATAAATATGAAGGGGACATGTACATTAAATGATTAACTAAAACAATGTAATAATTTTATTCCAAATTTGGAACTCTTCCTTTTATAAAATAAAAACAAGAGACTGATCTAAATCAGTATCAACCCACAACCATTTCAACCCCTTGAATGATTCACTAGCTTTTGTCCTATTTGTCTTAACATTTTCTCTAAAGCACTAGTTTTACCTTTACCCACATCTTCCAGTTCAAATATCAATACTTGGATCCATTGAGAATTCTCACATTTCACCTGCTTAGAGGACAAGGCATTAGGAACAAAATATGTAAATCCAAGCTTCAAATTTATATCTACTGGATAAACTACAACTACAATAAGCCCATAAAAATCAGATTCTTCTTATTTAAAATGGGGATAATTATTACCTAATTCCCTAAAAGGTATTTACATCTAGAAATTTTCTAAATGATAGAAACAGTATTCACAATTTGATTAATTAACCATTTTAAAGAACCTGTCTTAACAGCATTAAATTGAAGAAGCAAAGAAACAATTTTAAAAAGGTAAGAGTCAAAAAGAGGAGGAAGTTCACAGTATCATGAAAGTGAAAGACACATAAACAATAAACAGTACATATTACATAATAAAGACATAAAATACTAGAGGAACACAGAGTTGAAGAAACAATGGCTGAGAGGTGAGGAGTGGTGCAATAAAGAGGTAACATTTGAGTGGAGCTTTTTGGGAGAGACTTCCTAGCAAATAATTTTCTAGCAAAGGTTATTAGCGAAGTGATTCTTGGGGCTCTCATTGTGGCTCAGCAGTAATGAACCCAACTAGTACCCATGGGATGCGGGTTCAAGCCCTGGCCTCAATCAGTGGGTTAAGGATCTGGCGTGTCCATGAGCTGTTGCATAAACTATAGACTGGCTTGGATCCTGTGTTGCTGTGGCTGTGACATAGGCCAACAGCTGAAGTTCCTATTCAGTTCCTGGACTGAGACCCTCCATATGCCGCAGATGCAGCCCAAAAAAGCAAAAATAAATAAATAAATAAATAAATAAATAAGAAGTGATTCTTAATGTAAAACAACAACTTCCCATTCTCATATAGCATATTAGCCCATGGAACAGAGAAATGCTGCATCTTGGCTTAAATGCTACTTATTGGTTCATGTATAAGGTTATAAAAGTACAGTATCTTTAGTATATGGAGAACTATTTGCACTTGTTTGAAATTCAGGTACCAGCCAAATCAGACCATATATATGATGTTTATAAAAAAACAAATGTGAATTCATTTTTTTAAACAGTCTGAAATTCCATTATTCCTTATATGAGGGAATAGTCAACAGTTCTTAACAATCACCAATCGAAATTACTTCTTTTCCTTTTTAAAAAAGATAATTTTTCAGATAATTTGTTCTTTATTATCTTTGGGAAAATATCTTCTCTTCTCTTTATCACAAAGTGATCAAATTATTTTAACACGATCATAAAGAAAATGTGTATACTCTCTATTAATGATACAGTAAATGATTGTATTCTTACATCCGGTCAAGTCTATGGGGTAGAAAGCATTTGAATCTGCATAAACTAATGTCTTTACTAGAAATATTTTCCTGAATTAAAATATATCTGTCAGTTTCTGCAGACGTAAATGTGGAATTGACCAACATAAAATTGTGTACTTATTTCCCTGAAGTATGCTGTCATGGACAGAGCCACAGTGTACAAGTACCCAGACTGAGCACTGCCAGCTCCAAGAAGCCACTATTTGCTTGGACCATGACATGAATCTTGTCCACTGGAATTTCACAGAGCTAATGCCCTGGCACAGGCATGACTTGGGAAACCAAAAATGCTATGTATCATCAATCAGTTTAGACCTATGGTAATCCACTCTAAAGCATACAAATGCCATTATTTCTAAATATGTATTCTGACTAAAAACAGGTGCCTCTTCCTCAGATGACATTCCTGGTCCTTATATCTTCTTTTCCTACTCTGTCACGAATCAAGATAGAACTGCTAATAATTACTGAATTTTTAATATGTATCAGTCACCATCATAAGCATTCTGTAATCTTTTATTTTCCCCCTTTTTTACAGATGAAAAATGCAAGGCTGAAAGAAATTAAGAGATTTGTCCAAAATTGTATGTGTGGCTAAATAACACTTCTGGAATATTAATGAAGGATATTCTACATATTCATTTTTTTTTATCCAGGAAATAAACCCTGAGATGCCTACGAGCAGGAGAGTAAGGCATATATAAAGATCTAACCCAATTTCTGCATATTTCTATGGGAACCCAAGAACTCCAAGATTAATAAATAAGTCATTAGAAATAAGATCCTAAATCCCATAAGCAATTGTTTATCCAGAAGAGAAAGCCAATGTTCCTTAACTAGTTAGAAATGAAGTTTATAGATGGTAAAGTTTTCTTAGCCCTGGCTAGTAGGCTTAAATAGTTACTGCAGCATCAAGGGTTCAGCTAGTTCAGAGAAGCATCAAATCTCATCCAGCTTAAACTTTTATTCTTTACTCACCTGAAAAATGACATTATCAGTATAATAATCAAATAAGTTAATCATCAATTAACTGCATTCAACTGAATAGTTATTCTCAATGCACAGTTTCTATCAACATAACAGAAAGTAGGGTTTTGCATCCCAAAGAATCCAAACAACATAGATTTTTTTCCACATTGAATAAAAGATTTCTAGGGGAGCACCTTTTTGTTAGAAAGACCTGGCCATGACCCACTAAAAGTATTTTCTAGTTTAAATCTAGGATTAGTGATACAAATCAGAATATTTGTAGAATATTGATTGTTTAATTAAATAAAAGAAAGAATGAATAACTGAGGTCAGATTCAGCATACATTGATGATCACCTATTATTGCATGCCTTAAGTCAATGATCTCATCTTTATTTACTCTTGTGTCTCCTAAACCTGAAAAAATGACAGCACATAGTGGGTACTCCATGATTATCTGTGGAAGGATTCTTTGGTCTATTGTTCACACACTATAACTTACACTTCAAAACAAAACTTTGACATATGCTATTGTCATCTCCATATTTACAATGAGGGGCTTATTTTTTCCCCAAGAAAAGCCAACTAGTGGGTGTGACTGAGCTGAAATTCAAAACCAGAACTTCTTACCCTAAATCTAGTTTTGAATGTGACCATCAATGATTTCAATGATTCAAAAATGTATAATCAATGATAAGGGATTTAACATTTATCTAGTACCTACACACTGAAAAACTCACTAGGCATTATCAACACTTACTTAAGCCTCACAGCAATCTTGAGAGGAAGGTATTTTTATTCCAATTTGATATTTACAAAAGGAAACCTCAAAAATACTGGAAAATGTACCGAAGATCACACAATTAGAAAATGGTAACTTACTACCTTGTTAATACATATGCTTTACATGCATTAACTTCTCAAACAGCTAGAAAAGGATTTGAATCTCAAAAATTAGATAGGGTCAGAAGAGAAGATCAAGATGGAGAAGTAGAAAGATGCCGAACTCACTTTCCACCACAAAAAATATCAAACATATATCTAAATGTGGAACAATTCTCAACAAAAACAAACTAGTGGCTGGTAGAAAGACTCATCCAATCAAAACTTCAAAGAAAGACACACAAAGAGTCAGGTAAGAAGGGGAGATAAATGACTGGGTTTGGACCTGTGCCTCTAAGAGGAGACAGAGAAGAGGAAGGGAGGGAGGTTACATAGCCTGGATATCCAGCCCAGGAAGTAAGTAGTTCAAACCACGGATTGGGAACTCCAGCTCTGGTGTCTGACACCAAGAAGATGAGTTTAATTAGTCTGAAAACCAGCAGGTCTTACCAGAGGACTACAAGAAACCTAGAATCTTCTCATAAAGAGCATGCACACACTCACTTACTCCCAAAACAAAGCAGGGGAAGCAAACTGAAACTGCTAGAGACTCTGAGCAGTTTCCCATGACTATCCATTATGTGCCCCCAACCATGTTGAACACATACTCCAGCCTCTATTGCTCCAGTGCTACTCCCCTATGGGGCAAAGGTGCCATTTCCGGGAGGCAGGTGAGTACACCTTAGAAGGACCAAACCAACTCAGACCCAACCCTCAAGACTTCTGTTCCAGCGGTTTGGGACTGGACCCTACCCTACTGGATAGGGCTGTGATAGCCACTGGATACCAGAGAAGGCCCAGTTCACACCTGGCTCTGCCTCTAGCCACTCCATCTGCAGTCTTACCACCTTTCAAGGTGATAGTTGCCAGCATACCAGGGCAAGATATGTCCCCCACACACTTCAGATCCACCTCCCACCAAAGCCACTGGGAACACACAGACTACATAGGGAAGCTTCCACAAAAGGACACTCCTTCAAGACCAGGATGGATAACTCTTCCTCTAATTTCATAAGCACAGAGAAAGTTAACAAAAATGAGAAGATAGAAGAATTTTTTACAAATGAAATAACAAGAAAAAAGACTGAAGAAACAATGAAACACAGATATAAATAATTTACCAAATAAAGAGTTCAAATAATTAACAATCAGAATGATAACTGAACTAGGGAAAAGAATAGATGAATACTGAGAATTTTGATAGGAACTAGAAAATATTAAAAAAAAAAAAAAAAAGGAACCAGCCAGAGCTGAAAAAACAATAACTGAAATGAAAAATACAATAGAAGGAATTAATAGCAAACTAGGTAGTACAGAAGAACATATAAGTGAACTGGAAGATAGAATGGAAATCACCCACTTAGAGTGGCAAAAAGACAAATTTTTTCTAATCGTGAACAGTTTAAGGGACATTTATGACAACATCAATGTTAGCAGTATGATATATTTAAAATGAAGAAAGGGAAAACCTTCAACCTAGAATATACTACCCAGCAAGATTATGGTTCAGAATTGAAGGAGAGATAAAGAGTTTCTCAGACAAGCAAAAACTAAAGATTGTATCAAAACTAAACCAAACCTAAGAGAAATGTCAACAAGTTTTCTCTAAGTAGAAAAGAAAAGCTACAACAAGAAATAAGAACTTATAGGAAAAGAAAAATACCACTAGTAAAGGCAAATATATAGTAAAGACTGTGGATCAGCTACTTAAGCTAGTATTCAGATTAAAAGGCAAAAACTATAAAATTAACCATAACTACAATAAACAGTTAAGGATAAACATGAAGAAGTAAATTATGACAACAAAAACATAAAAGGTGGGGGAAGGATGCAGAAAATGTAGACCTTTTAGAATGGGTTTGAACTTAAATGACCATCAGTTTAAAACAAGCAGAATTCAACATATATGAATTCCATGGTAACCGTATCTTAAAAACCAACTATATATACACACACAAAAAAAAAATAGAAAGTAACACCAGCATATCACACAACTAAATCAAACTATCAGGGAAGAAATGAAAGAAGAAGAAAAGAACAAAGAATTACAAAACAAAGAGAAAATAAGCAACAAAATGGCAATAAGTACACATCTATCAATAATCTCGTTAAATATCAGTGCAATAAATGCTCCAGTGAAAATACATAGATGTCGCTGACTGAATAAAAAAGAAGGCCCATATCTATACTGCTCACAAGGCCCATTTCAGAACTAATGACACACACAGACTGAGAGTTAGGAGATGGGAAAAGATATTTCATGCAAGTGGTAATGACATGAAAACTAAGGTAGCAATACTCATATCAGACAAAGCAGACTTTAAAACAAAGTTTACGAAAAATACAAACAAGGGTATTATATAACGATAATGGGAACAATATAAGAAAAGCACATTATACTCATTAACATATATGCATAAGTATAGGAGCATCTAAATATAAAAAGCAGATACTAATAGACATAAATGGGAAAACTGACAATAATACAATAATAGTGAGGAACTTTGACACCCCGCTTACACCAATGGACAGATCATCCAGAAGGAAAATCAAAAAGGAAACAGTGGTTTTAAATGACATATTAGAATAATTGGACCTAGTAACTATCTACAGGATACTCCATCCAAAAACAGCAGAATACATTTTATTTTCAAGTGCACACAGAATACTCTCCAGAACAAATCACATGTTAGGTCACCAAATAAATCTCAAGAAATTTAAAAGGATAGAAATTATATCAAGCAGGGTTCACAACAGCATGAAACTAGGAGTCAATAACAGAAAGCAAGTGGGAAAAACACAAACATGTCAAAACTAAGCAACATGATACTTAAACAAAATGGGTCATTGAAAAAAATTAAAGAGGAAATCTGAAAATACTTCAACAAATGAAAATAAAAATGAAAATTTCTAAAATCTGTGAGACCCAGCAAAAGGAATTCTAAGAGGGAAGTTTATGACAATACAGGTCTACCTGAAAAATAAGAAAAATCTCAAACAACCAATACTACTATCTAAATGAATTAGGAAAAGAAGGAAATTAGGAAAGGAATTAGGAAATTAGGAATTAGGAAAACAAAACTCAGAAACAAAAACAACAATAAAAGAAAATATTGACAAAAGCAAGAGTTGCTTTTCTGAGAACATAAACAAAATTGTTCAGCTTTTAGTCAGGCTCCCCAAGAACAAAAGAGAGAATGCAAATAAATGAAATAAGAAATAAGAGAGAAGAAAATACAACCAATATCACAGAGGATAAAAATTCCTAATAGAATACTACAAACAGTTCTACACCAACAAATTGGATAACCTGGAAGAAATGAATAAATATCTAGAAACATACAGTCTTCCAAGACTGGATTAGGAAGAGAGAGACAATCTGAAGAGACTGATCAACTAATAGTAAAATTGAATTAGTAATCAAAAATCTCCTAGCAAACAGAATTTCAGGATAGGGCAACTTAAAAGGGAGAATTCTACAAAACATATTAAAAAAGAGCTAATATCTATACTTCTCAAACTATTCCACAAAATGGAAGAGGAGAGTACACTCTCAAATTTATTCTATGAGGCCATCATTACCATGTTACAAAAACCCAAGAAAAACAACAAACGCACACACAAAAATCAGAGGACAGTACCTCTGATAACTATAGACTGAAAAATCCTTAACATAATATGAGCAAATCAAATTCAACGATATATTAAAAGAATCATACAACTTGATCAGGTAGAATTTACTCCAGGGATGCAAGGATGGTTCAATATCCACAAATGAATCAATATGATACACCATATTAGGAAAATAAAGGATAAAAAAATCACATGATCATCTCAACAGATGCAAAAAAAGGATTCAACAAAATTCAACATTCATTTTCAACAAAAACTCTCATCAAAGTTGGTATACAGGGAATATATCTCAACATGATAAAGGCCAATATGACAGACCACAGCTGACATCATACCCAATGGTGAAAAGCTGAAAGAGTCTCTAATAAAAACCAAGAAAAAGACAAAGATGTCCACTCTCACCATGTCTGTTTAAAAGAGTAAAAGGACAATTAGCTACAGCAATCATACAAGAAAAAGAAATAAAAGGCATCCACACTGGAAGGGAAGAAGTAAAACTGTCCCTATTTGTAGAGGACATGATATTATATATAGAAACTCTAAATTTGGTCTCCACCAAAAAACTACTAAAACTAGTAAGTGAATTAAGTAAAGTTGTAAGATACAAGATTAATATATGTACGTGTTGTTTCTCTACACACCAATAATAAACTATTGGAAAGAAAAAGCAAGAAAATAATGCCATTTAAAAATCACATAAAAAGAATAAAATACCTAGGAATAAAGTTAACCAAGGACTTAAAAGATCTATGCTCTAAAACTGTAACACACTGATGAAGGAAATTGAAGATGATATAAAGAAATGGAAAGACTTTCAATGTTCATAGATTGGAAGAATTAGTATTTTTTAAAATGGCCATACTACCCAAAGCAATCTACAGATTTACTGCAAATCTTATTTAAAAAAATTACATTTTTCACTGAACCAGAACAAATAATCCTAAAATATATATGGAGCCACAAAATACCCTGAATTCCCAAGGAAACCCTGAGGAAAAAAAAAAGCCAACTGGCAGTATATTCTTCCAGACTTCAGACTATACTACAAAGTCACAGTAATCAAAACAACATAGTATTAGCACAAAACCAGAAACACAGATCAATGGAACAGAATAGAGACCCCAGTACTATACCCATAATAAATATTTGAATAAATAATAAATACTTGAGTATTTCGGTGGAATACAGGCAAAAAACTCCTTGACATAAATTGTAGAAATATTTTCTTAGATTTATCTCCCATGGCAAAGGAAACAAAAACAAAAACAAACAGAAACTATTTAAATTTAAAACTGTTGCAAAACAAAACAATCCATGGACAAAATGAAAATATAATCTCATGAATGTGAGAAAATATTTCCAAATGATATGACTGAAAAGGGGTTTGTATCCAAAATTTATATATAGCTCATGTAAGTCGATATCAAAAAAAAAAAAACCCAAACCCAATTTAAAAACGCAAAGAAATGAATACACATTTTTCCAAGAAGATATGCAGATGGCCAACAGGTACATGAAAAGATCCTCAATGCCACTAACCATCAGTGAAATGAAAATCAAAACTGCAATGAGATATTTAACCTCACATGTGTCAGAATGGCTATCATAAAAAAAGACCGTAAATAACAAGGGTTGGAAAGGATGTGGAGGAAAGCAAACTGGCAGTATATTCTTCCAGACTTCAGACTATACTACTGGTGAGAATGTAAATATACACTGTACACTATTGGTGAGAATGTAAATGTGTGGAGCCACTATGGAAAACAGTATGGAATTTCCTCAAAAAACTAAAATTGAAACTGTTATATGATGAAGCAATTCCACTCCTGGGTATTCATCTGAAGAAAATTAAAACACAAATACAAAAACATACAAACACCTCAGTGTTCACAGCAGCATTATTTATAATATCTAAGACATAAAAACAACCTAAGTGTTCATCAAAAGATGAACAGATAGGAGTTCCCCTAGTGGTTAACAAATCCTACTAGGAACCATGAGGTTGCAGGTTCGATCCCTGGCCTTGCTCAGTGGGTTAAGGATCCGGTGTTGCCGTGAGCTGTGGTGTAGGTTGCAGACACGGCTCAGATCCCTCGTTGCTGTGGCTGTGGCGCAGGCCGGCGGCTACAGCTCCTGTTAGACCCCTAGCCTGGGAACCTCCACATGCCGTAAGTGCGGCCCTAGATAAGGCAAAACAAGATATAAAAAAAATGAACAGATAAACAAGAGTAGGATATATACACAATAGATTCTTATTTAGCCAAGAAAAAAATAAGAACAAAATTTTGCTGTTTGCAAAAAACATGGATGGCTCTGGAGGGTATTATGCTTAGTGAAATGTTGGATAGAGAAAGATAAATACCCTATAAAATTCCACTTATATGTGGATCTAAAAAAAATCAAACAAATGAATATAACAAAACAGAAACAAACTCACAGATATAAAGACCAGCTAGTGGTTATTAATGGGGAAAGGGGAGGGAGAAGGAGTAAGATAGGGGATGGGGACTGAGAGGTATAAATTTCTATGTTTAAAATAAGCTATAAGGATATATTGTATAGCACAGGGAATATAGCCACTATTTCATAATTACTTTAAATAAAATATAATCTATAAAAATATTTAAATCAGTATGTTGTACCCCTGAACGAATATATTATAAATACACTGCACATCTTCAGCTCATACACAAAAATAAAATTAAAATGGATTAAAGATTTAAATATAAGACATGACACCATAAAAGTCCTAGAAGAGAACATAAATCATACCAACGTTTTCTTAAGTCAGTCTCCCAAGGCAACAGAAATAAAAGCAGAAATAAACAAATGTGACCTAATCAAACTTATAAGCTTGTACAGCAAAGGAAACCATAAAAAAAAAATGAAGACAACTTATGGACTGGGAGAAAATACCTGCAAATGAAATGACCAACAAGGGCTTAAATTCCAAAACACACATGCAATTCATATAACTCAGTACAAGAAAAAAAAAACACCCAATTAAAAAATGGGCAGAAGACCTAAATAGACATTTCCTCAAAGAAGACATGCAGATGGCAACAGGCACATGAAAAGACACTAAACATCACTATTATTAGATAACTGCAAATCAAAACTACAATGAGGTGTCACCTCGCACTGGTCAGAACGGCTGTCACTAGAATGTCTACAAATAATAAATGCTCTAAAGAGTATGGAGAAAAGAGAATCTTCCCATACTGTCGGTGGGAAGGCAAATTTGTGTAGCTGCTATGGATAACAGTATGGAGGTTCCTTAAAATACCTACATGTAGAACCACAATATGACCCAGCAACCCTACTCCTGAGCATGTATATGCAAACAAAAACATGATTCAAAAATATGCATGCACCCCTATGTTCATAGCAGCAATACTCCCAATAGCCAAGACTTGGAAGCAACCTAAATACTCATCAATAGATAAATGGATAAAGATGTGGTACATATATACAGTGGGATACTATTCAGCCATATAAAAGAATGAAATAAGGCTATTTGCAGAAATATGGATGGACCTAGAAATTATCATACTAAGCAAAGTAAGTCAGAAAGAGGAAGTACCATATGACATTTATATGTGTCATCAAAAACACGATAGAAATGAACTTATTGATGAAACAGAAATATATCCACAGACATAGAAAACAGACTTGGATGGGGAGTTTGGGATTATCACATGCAAACTGTTATATATAGAATACATAACCAACAAGGTCCTACTGTATACCACAGGGAATGATATTCAATATCCTATAATAAACCACAATAGAAAAATATATAAAAAAGAAAATACAGGGAGTTTCCACTGTGGCACAGTGGAAACAAATCCAAATAGTATCCATGAGGATGTGGATTCAATCCCGGGCCTCGCTCAGGGGTTCAGGGAGGATCTGGCATTGCTGAGCTGTGGTGTCCGGTTGCAGATGTGGCTCAGATCCTGTGTAGCTTAGGCCAGCAGCTGTATATCCAATTCACCCACTAGCCTGGGAACTTTCAAATAAATGCCCTGAGTGTAGCCCCAAAAAGCAGAAAGAAAAGAAAGAAAAGAAAGAAAAGAAAGAAAGAAAGAAAGAAAGAAAGAAAGAAAGAAAGAAAGAAAGAAAGAAGGAAGGAAGGAAGGAAGGAAGGAAGGAAGGAGAAAATACATATATATATGACAGGATCACTTTGCTATACAGCAGAAATTAATACTACATTGTAAATCAACTATAATTCAATAAAATAAATTTAAATACACTGTACTTCGATTTTAAAAAATCATGCGGTATCCACACCATGTATGCTGCAATACTTAGTGATATTTACTTTACTTTCCTGAATGTGATATTAAAGTTTGGTTTCAAACAGACAAGCAAAACAGTAATAATCAGGAGAAAAAAATTCTAAATCCCTCTTGCATACCCAAGGCAGTATCTACAAAATTTGTTGGATTTCATAACCTGAAATCCATGCCTCATCACAGCAGTGAAGTCTCCCTCTCTACACAGCCTGTTTTAATTTTTTAAACTAAAATCTCTACAATGACATCTCATCTGATTTTATGTTTATAAATAAATAACATAATCCAAATCGAAACATTTAAGATAGCAAAATGTTCATCCATTACATTAAAGACAAATCAGCCACTGCAGATTAAGAATTGTGAACTGGTCTGAAGGTTTAAAAACAGTTTTATTTTATGCAAAGTAAGATAAAAAAATAACTGTCTAATGAGAGTCAACTTCTAAATCTAAAATTGAGGATAAAAAGACTAGGCCCTGATTTGATAACCTTGGACTCTGTGGAGAAAGGAAACAGTTATCTGTCCTTTCCACAGCTCTGCAGTTAAGATAAGCCAGAAAGAGGGCATGACAGCATATATTTTGCACAGAGATGATTTAACAGATTTCAAAAATTAAATGTAAATAAAAAAGGGCACACTGTTCCTCATACTACATTGTTTATTTCCAGGCTTTTCATTATTTTTATTTATTTACTTATTTATTTTCAGTTCCTGAGCTCTTGAGAGATTCATGTTTCATATATGTTGTTATAAGTCACCAAACAACCTAGCCATGTTCGATATATACAAAATAAGATAAAAAGTAACACAACTATTACAGCAAGAAAATGAAGTCCGCAGTGACCCAGCTCCTCAATTCTTCAATTTCTTTTGGTTATGATTCAGATTCTCAGGAGCCCCCATCAGGGGCTCTTTCCATGTACCTAAGAACTGACTTACATTCAATCCCAGTACTTACAAACACCAATTCTCACCGAGTGTTATAAAGCAGTAGCCATTGCTAGTATTGAATTTTTGGAGTACAATAAACTCCCTATTCCATCAAGCAGTAAAAAAAATATATATTATTAGACTAAACTTCTCAGCTTTAACATTATGCCCAATTCCATGAAGACAAGAAAATGAGAAAGACTTAGCAGTTCAGAACTGGGCAGGGAGATTTCCCAGAGACCACTCACGGAAACCACTTGGGACTAGAATATTAATGCCAAACTGCATGAAGTGATTTCTTGATGAGGAAACACAGAAGTCTAAGATAACGTTCCTACAAATGTGAATAAATTGCTCCAAAATTTCTCAGTGTCGGGCATAGCTGTGTAATAATACATTGGTGATTAAGAATTGTCTATAAAAGTGTGTTAATTCTTCACAGCTCCTTCCATATTATACCAAATATCCAGCTTTTAGGGGATCTATAACAGAAATGTGCCACGATATTATTTGGTAAATTGGCCAATACCAACTTGATTCTAATTTTAATCTTAATGGAAGGACAGTCAGATTCTGACCCTCCCTTCACACTTCAATTTGCCTTTTCCCTTACTCTAAGTATTTGGATACAATATACTCTTTTGTTCTGATTTGGGTTTTAGAAATGTAAACATGTTGATTTCCTTTTGATATGTGTCCTTGAAGAAATTAGGTATTTAAGGTGAAAAATAGTAAAAGAAATTGGTTTGGAAAACTATGAAGACATTAGCTCTTTTTTCAGCTATCATCTCTCTATGTGAGGAAGATATATAATCTCTAGGTAGATTATATTAATGTTCACACAGACGTGGTGCCTGCAGATGCTCTATCTCCAACCTGTTTAACAAATATGACCATGTGACTTGATTGGACCAATGAAATGCAAGTGGTGTGACAGGTATCACTTCTGAAAAGTGAGTGCCTGGTTTGCATTTTCTATATTGCCTTTATCAACTCAACCAATTGTCAGTGTTTCAGAAAACAGCTACTTGATCATGGATCGTAGAATAAAGATAATGTGAAGTAAAATCGCAGCTGCCTTAAAATGGACATGTAGCATGAAAAGGAAATACATCTTTTTTTTTTCTAGTAAGCCACTAAAATTTTATATCTGTTGTTAGCACAGAATTACCTAGACTACTCTGGTATACCTTGAAAATAGCTGATGATTTGTTCTGAGGGAGTGACTGGCAATTATTCATATATCAGAACCGCTAAAATAATTTATTCAATAGGGTCCTTAATCATAATGAATTAATTTAAACAGATGAACAAATCATTGGTACTGTCTTAACAGGACATAGAAATGGTTTTGCTTTAAAAATTCCCTTTGATAACCTAGTTTTATCCAACTTTATTAAATAAAATTATCACACCCAAGTTTAATTCATGACTTTGAAATAATGTGAGCTTTCTCCTTTTAGAATGTTTTCATATAGAGTAGAGTGAAAAATACAATTGGTGAAACCGCATGTAATTATTCCCCTTTCTGAAAGAAGCACGTACATTCAATTTTTTTTCCTAACAACAAAAAAGCTCAGCTCCCTGATCCAATGAGAAAAAACAAATGCAGGGAAAATGTTCTTTGGTTCAAAGCCCAAATTTCCCACTTCACTTCTCATTTTGTTCTTGAAGTGCTGGTACTAAGGAGTGATTTTATAGTGTAAACAGCTCAGAATTCTCTTCATTTTTGATAGTTGCTAATGGCCTTTTATTATGATTTATGAGAACATGTTTGATAGATTATATCTAAACTAAAAGGTGGCGACTAGGTGATATAGCATCAATGCTGTTAAAATTTCAAACCCTTTTATATTCCCAATCACGCAGTGTGGACAAGAACTGATAATAGCATCAGTAATCCTGAAAAAGAAGGAGAGAGGAAGAGAGGGAAAGGAGAGATAACAGCCCTACCAATAAGAAGCTTGGTGGACTCAGAGAGGAATTAACATGTTTTATTTTATCAAGCCTCCCTGTTAAAAATATTACTAAAAACTTTAAAATATACTTTTGAGAATGATCTGAATTAGAGAAGTCTTCTTTTACACTCTAATATGAACAGATTTTTCCAGCTAAATAGGTTTTATAAAATGCCAGGCAACAAAACAGCAAACTGGACCAGATTAAGAAAATAAAAATATCGAGATATTTTCTCTAATTGTGCTGCACCATGAAGACCTCAATTGGGTGCTGTGTTTAAAAAGGTGGTCTGTGAGGTGGGATTCATCCCAGGTGTACAAGGATGGTTCAACATACGCAAATCAATCAACGTCATACACCACATTAACAAAAGAAAAGTCAAAAACCACATATCATCTCAATAGATGCAGAAAAAGCATTTGACAAAGTCCAAAATCCATTCTTGATCAAAACTCTTAGCAAAGTGGGAATACAGGGAACATTCCTTAACATAATAAAAGCCATTAATGATAAACCCACAGCAAATATAACACTCAGTGGAGAAAAGCTGAAAGCATTCCCACTAAAATCCGGAACAAGACAGGGATGCCCACTCTCATCACTATTATTCAACATAGTATTGAATCAGACAAACAAAAGAAATAAAAGGCATCCAAATAGGAAGAGAAGAGATAAAACTGTCACTCTATGCAGATGACATGATACTTTATATAGAAAATCCCAAGGACTCAATCCCAAAATTACTTGAACTCACAGATAAATTCAGCAAAGTGGCAGGATATAAGATTAACTTTCAGAAATCAATTTCTGAATATCAAATTTCTGCATATTAACAGTGAAATACTAGAAAAAGAATACCAAAATATTTTACCTTTTAAAATAGCACCCCACAAAAATCAAATACCTGGGAATAAACCTGACCAAGGAGGTGAAAGACTTATATGCAGAAAACTACAAAGCATTAATCAAGGAGATCAAATGGAAAGATATTCCATGCTCATGGGCCGGGAAAATTAATATTGTAAAAATGGCGATACTACCCAAAGCAATCTACAGATTCATTGCAATCCCTATCAAATTACCCAAGACATTCTTCACAGAACTAGAACAAACCATCCAAAAATTTATATGGAACCACAAAAGACCCAGAGTTGCCAAAGCAATTCTGAGAAACAAAAAACAAGCAGGAGGCATAACTCTCCCAGACTTCAGGCAATATCACAGGGCCACAGTAATCAAGGCAGTGTGGTACTGGTACCAAAACAGACATACGGACCAATGGAACAGACGAAAGAACCCAGAAATAAACCCAGATGCCTATGGTCAACTGATTTTTGACAAAGGAGGCAAGAACATAAAATGGGAAAAAGACAGTCTGTTCAGTAAGCATTGCTGGGAAACTTGGACAGCTGCATGCAAATCAGTGAAACTAGAACACACTCTCACACCATGCACAAAAATAAACTCTAAATGGCTTAAAGACTTAAATATAAGACAAGACACCATTAAACTCCTGGAAGAAAACATCAGTAAAACATTCTCTGACATCAACCTTACAAATGTTTTCTCAGGTCAGTCTCCCAAAGCAACAGAAATAAAAGCAAAGATAAACCAATGGGACCTAATCATGCTGACAAGCTTTTGCACAGCAAAGGAAACCAAAAAAAAAAAAAATGAAAAGAGAACTTACAGAATGGGAGAAAATAGTGTCAAATGATGCAACTGACAAGGGCTTAATCTTGAAAAATGGGCCAAGGACCTAAATAGACAGTTCTCCAAAGAAGAGATGCAGATGGCCAACAAGCACATGAAAAATTGCTCAACATCACTGATGATTAGAGAAATGCAAATCAAAACTACCAAGAGATACTACCTCACACCAGTCAGAATGAGCAATATTAACAAGTCCACAAACAGCAAATGCTGGAGGGGGTGTGGAGAAAAGGGAACCCTCCTGCACTGTTAGTGGGAATGTAAGCTGGTACAACCACTATGGAAAACAGTATGGAGGTACCTTAGAAAACTATATATAGAACTACCATATGACCCAGCAATCCCACTCTTGGACATATATCCAGACAAAACTTTCCTTGAAAAAGGCACTTGCACACACATGTTAATTGCAACACTATTCACAATAGCCAAGACACGGAAACAACCCAAATGTCCATCGACAGATGATTGGATTAGAAAGATGTGGTATATATGCACAATGGAATACTACTCAGCCATAAAAAAGAATAAAATAATGTCATTTGCAGCAACATCGATGGAAATAGAGACCCTCATACTGAGTGAAGTCAGAAGGAGAATGACAGATACCATATGATATTACTAATATCTGGAATCTAATACACTTCACAAATGAAACTCTATGCAGAAAAGAAAATCACAGACTTGGAGAACAGACTCGTGGTTGCCAAAAGGGTGGGGGAGGGAGTGGGATGATAGGGGGGGTCTGGGGTTAATAGTTGTAGACTGTTGCCTCTGGGCTGGAAAAGCAAGGAGATCCTACTGTATAGTACTGGGAACTATGTCTAACCACTTGTGATGAATCCATATATGTATGTGTAACTCTGTCACCACGCTGTGCAGCTGGGTATAATGGGAAAAAAAAAAAGGTGGTCTGTGCCACCAGTAATCTTCATATTTTATCTTTAGATGGCAGATGATCAGTCTTCAAGAAGACGGTGGTAAGTGCCCTGCTACACTGGCCACTAATGTTTGACTGTGGATATGCTTTGTTTTCATGTCTGTATCAACACAATATCTTTATTTGAGAGGTCTGTCATTCTGACTTGCTCGTGAGAAATGATTTCCCCTTGAAGAGATAGGCTGTGCTCATCTCCCTCAGACACAGTCATCAGCTGGGACAGCTAACGGAGACGAGTCATAATGCCAAGAATACACAAACATTTTGCCTTCAAAAAAGATGATTTTAGTGATTATCATTCTAAGAAAGGAGAGAAAAAGAAGTCTGTAAACATTCACTGTTCAGTGAACCGTTTCTACCTTTTCTCTTTCCAAAAGAGTGAAATATACATGTGTGAAAGCTCGAAAAATAGCCACGTACAGCAATGCTGTTTCTCTAGTGAGCAATGAGCCTTCAGAAGCCCTTCAAAAGCAGTCAGAGTGAAAGAAATGTCTTGATCTGAAATTAGCTGAAATTACAATGATTAGAAATAAGAAATGTATGCAGAAAAGAAGAAAGGCTTCTCTCACTCAAAAACAGATAAAAGACAAAACAGAGAACTTTGAGTCACGTTGATGAGAATGATGCTATTCAGGGTAGCCACAAAAACCTAAAAATCCCAGTTGCTGTAAACATGGAAAAAATAATGGAGAAAATAAAATAATTCATCTCAACTCTCAAAAATACAGTATACTATTCTGAACTAAAGGGGGCAAGCTTCCCATCTGGATGAGCAAATATAAGATATTTGCAATAAAGATGCTTTCCTCAGGCAAACTGCTATGTATTCAAGAAAGAGTTTTACTATGGCAGTATTATTTTCAATATCTGAATTGGTAACTATAGCCATTTGGCAATCACGCCCAACCTCAGCCTAGCTATCAATTATAGTTTGTTCAGGAAAGATGCAGCCCATGTGGAACCATCTGTCTAAGGATATTTTCTCCTGTGCTATCTTTCAGGGTATTATGACACTCTGATCTTAAATCCCTATAAGATCAGGAGAAGCTGGCCGATGAAAACTTGAACCGGCAGTTTTCACCTCTGAGATAGGCTTGATTGCGCTGGCCTTTAAATGTCAGGGACTGTGCAGGAAAGGTCGAGACACTGCTCTTAAAGATTTAGCAGCACCAAGATCCTCCCTGCTGATGAAGAAAAAGTAAATATCTCAATTCTTTCAAAATCTAGACAATGTGTGCTCCTCAAATCACACAAAACGTACAATATCCTCTGATCGTCAACTAAGAGAGAACTATTATATATATTACTTATACTAATTATATATTATATATGTAATATTGTATATTATATTAAAGGTAGTCTTTAATCTTTAAAAGATGTGTCTGAAGCATGTTATTAAAAAGAGAAAAGTTAAATCTAGGTAAATGGCTCTACCTGGAGTTGCAGAGGAAACAACGATTAAGAGTAACTGTGAAGAGCTCATAGTCCTAAGGAAAGTGACATTTTTACCCCTGTTCATCTAGGATATAGGTTCCCTCTTGTGAAAATTGCTTTAATGCTTAAAATGGGAAAAAGAAAAATATATATATTAGAAAGGAGAACAAATATATAACTCATTAATATTGCTGAACATTTATAGTCATTTTTATAAATGGCCATGGAAGGCTAGTGAATGGAACTTATTTCTCTAGAACAGCACTGTCCACAGGAAATACAATGAGAGCCATATATACAATTCTAAACTTTCTGGTTGCCATATTAAAGAAAAAGTAAAAAGAAATAAGAGAAATTTTAACATGGTATTTGAACTCTTTTCATTTTAGTAAGTAAACAGTATTAAATTACACCGCTTTTGTTTGAAATTTGAATTTAAATGAATTAAAATTAAATTTAAAAGTTAATCCCAGTTGCAAGAGCTACACTTCCAAAGCTCAATGGCCCCATGTGACAAATGGCTCCCATACTGGACCATGCAGCCTTGGAACACATCAGGTTCAATGCACATTCACAAAAGAGTTTAAGAAAGAAGGGCCCAGATCAGGCTAATGAACTTCTCAAGACTTCCTAGCTTTAAAGTGATGCAACCTCAACTAGAAGCTTTTTTTCTAGGCTTATAACATTGCTGCTCTGCTACGTTCGGTTGAACTCAAATGAAGGAAGTTTACATCTTATATATTAACATAGAAAACATCGAGGGATATCCTTTGTTATCATCTAATAACTCAAATCTATAAAAACAAATTAGTTGATAATGCTATAAAACTCAGAAATTTCCAAATGGGGCTCTTTATGACTTACTCAGTGGTTCTACAGCCTAGTTAGTAGAAATGGGCACTCTTAGGACTCACATTCTACTCTCCCTAAAGTGAGTCAAAGGTCCAAACTGTCACAAGTTTGCCTTTTTATAGATTTGTTTCTCATTTCAGTTGACCGTTTGGTTAATGGTTTTTACTAAGGTTCCTGTGGCAGGGTCAGCCTCAATCCAAAAATAAAGCGCATGTCATGCCATATCCAGATGCATTTTTAAAGGGTACTTTCCGGCAACTGGCCACGGGCAGAGTCACTTCAATTAACTCAACCGTAACAGATGATGGATCTCCCTCACTAGATCTCTCATCCATCATGAGGCACACCCTGCTCTCTGTGGAAATAATACATCATTACAGGGCTCAGGGCCATGAGAGGCAAGAATAATACACAAAAGGATGTTTTTTTGTCAGCATAAGACAAGGCCACATCAAAACAACACACTCAAACTTACACACTCAAATGCATTTTCAGATGTGAAACCATTTTCCTTAGGAAAATCCTCTTGTTTGAGCCTCACTTTTCTCTGCTGCAAACGTGTTGTGTGGCTTCATAAAATCAGGAGTCATCCCTTGCCTTCTCAGACCTTAGATCCCTTTCATCGAATTATCCTCTAATGCCCTGCGCTGAACTGGGAGCTGTCCTAGCGCCTTGTCAAATCCTTTTATTTTTGTTATGAAGCAGGTTTTACCTGAAGGAGATGACCATTTGTTGCCAAACTTAATTAAGGAAAGTTGGATCTGTTAAAGCAGGACAAACATATGAGTTGCTAAATAGCAAAAGGCATTTCTGGCTTTTCTACAGCACTAAAACAACATCATGTTCTTTCCATCTAAGCAGACAGACAAAGTAGGACACTTCTAACCCTCGCTTAAATTGTGCCCAAAAGTTTGATCATCATTATCCCCATTTAACAGGTGGGGAAATTGAGAACATGAAAGATAGCTTGAGCTACCTAGTGCCAGGAAATAGGAGCCAGAGCTAGAAGTCATTAACTTCGTCAATTTCCACAGCACAGCTGAGGCACTATAGTTTTGAAAAAGAACAGATGGTAAATGAAGGCAAGGACTAAGGCAGAGGCCTTCCTTTAGTAACTTGGAAGGCTGTCAGGTGCTATTCTGCATGCTAAATATGAAAGAAATTCCAGACATTGAAAGCAAGCCACACTGCCTTATATGAAGTTGTAAAAATAGTTCTCTTTGGAAAGGGTGTCCTATATTAAAAATATCCTCAGTGTCCTATTTTCAAGGAGTCCAATTCAAACAAATCTTTTTATTTTATTTATTTATTTGTTTATTTATTTATTTGCTTTTTAGGTCCACATTTGTGGCATATGGAAGTTCCCAGGCTAGGGGTCAAACTGGAGCTGTAGCTGCTGGCCTAAGTGTCAAGCTACAGCATCTTAGGATCCCAACATCATCTGTGACCTACACCACAACTCATGGAAACACTGGATCCTTAACCCACTGAGCAGGGCCAGGGATCAAACCCATGTCCTCATGGATACTCTGATGGTTCATTACTGCTGAGCCATGACAGAAACTCCAAACAAGTCATTAATAATGGGTAGGCTCCTCAGTGGACTGTTTAAAATAGATTATTCAGAGTAATAAATTACAATTGTACCTCTTAGATGAAGTTTCTCTGGATCTTTTTTTTTTTTTTTTGCCTTGTTATTCATTTCTGTGGAGCATTCAGAAACAGCTAATCCACAAAATAACTCCATCTTTTTTCCTCTGACTAATAAATTTCACCCTTTCAGAGTTTTGCAGCTCTCTCCAGAAACCTAGGAAAAATAATTTCTCTGTAATACAGACTTGAGGAACAACAACTTTGGAAGCTTTGCCTTTATGATATTTACTGTGTACCCGTGATATTTTGCTTCCTTGATATATCAGAAAAGGGGTGGTTTCAGCTATGAGGTATAGTTTCCTTTTGCCATATTCTTATTGTGGATACTACTGAATTTTAATATTATAATAGCTTTATACCCATACCTACAATTAATAGAAATTACTCAACTTTTAGCTACAGGCTCTAAAACTTCACTGGCTAATATGGTAACCATTAGCTATATGTGCCTATTAGCACTTGAAATGTGTCAAGTTTGAATTGATGTGTGCTGTTAAGTGTAAAATGCACACTGGATTTTCAAGACTTAGAACAAAAAAAGGAATGCAAAATACCTTAATAATAATTTTAATATTAATTACATACTGAAATGATAATAACTGAGATATATTAGGCTCAATAAAATATTTTTAAATTAATTTCACCTAGGCATTTTGGGATTTCTTGTTCATTTACTCTTTCAATGTGGCTACCAGATAATTTAAAACTATCAAATTTCTATTGGACAATGATACTGTAGAGCAGAAGTTGGCAAACTTTACTTGTGAAGGCCCATAGAGTAAATATTTTAGGTTTGTGTGGCCATATGGCCTCTGTTTCAATTACTCAACTCTGTCATTATGGCATGAAATCAGGCATAGACAATGGGCAAATGAATGAGCATGGCTATGTTCCAAGAAGCTTTACTTATAGACACTGAAATTTGAATTTCATATCATTTTTATGTGCCATAAAATATTCTTCTTTTGATTTTTTCAGCCATTTAAAAATGTAAAAAAAAAATTTCTTCATGTGTCACACAAAAATGGATGTGGGTCAGATCTGGCCCATAGGACACAGTATGCCAACGCTGCTATACACAGTTACAGGAAGTACAGTATAGGGACAATCTGGTCATTCACCGAAGTCTACTGTCCATGCTAAGGAGGACCAAGTTGTACTATAAAATTAGAATACAAGAGAAAATTTTCAGTGAAGACTGTAGGGATAAAAGCAGAGGCAGGGTTACTGGACTGAGTTTTCATGTACCACAAACAGCAGGAATTTTTTTTTTTCATCCACAGGAATACCATCAAATATTATTACAAATATTCTTATGTTAGTAATTTTTCATGAGAGTTTTTAAAAATGCAAGAGATGATGAGGATAAACAGAAGGTGGAAAAGAATTCACAGTCGTTTGCTAATTCCCCTGCAGAGGTTTTCACCGCACTACCCACTGGGCAGTAGGTGAGTCAACTGCCAAAACTGAAAAGTCTGTGACTTGGCAGAGGTGCATAACAGATGAGGTTTGTTATTGACATTTTCCCATCTCTACCACCTTTGTCTATTAATCCCTGACCTCATACACCTTACAGTCTAGTAGGCCAAACAGGTTTTAAGCAACTAGATAAGTAATTTAAAAATGTGAAAATGCTACAAAATAAAGGACAGGTACATTAGATGAGTGTTTCTCAAGCTTAAACATGTCTAAGAGCAATCCTAGGATCTTTCGAAAAGGCAGAATGTGACTTAGTAAGTCTGGGTGACACCCCCATTTTGTATTTCTTGCCAACTTTTGGTGATGTTGGAATTCTTGGCCCTTGGACCATATTTCACTAACATGCAAGATTCAAAACAGCAGGTATTTTTGTCTGTTTGTCTCTTGTGTTCACAGACGTGTCTAAAGTACCTAGAATAGTGCTTAGCAGATAACTGGTACTCAAATGTATTTTGAATGAAGAAAGTTGAGATAGGAGAAAAATCACATATATCACTTAGACTCATGAATCTAAAAGAAGACTCTGATGGAGAACTATTTTAGCTAAAGATACATCAGAGCCTTCTGACCTTCTGAAAGCTACTACTCTATCCATATCCCCTCCATCAATTACTCTCAATTGTAAGAAATGATTCTCGTAAATGACCTCCAATAAAGATGGGAATTATAGATAATTGCCAAATATGTTACCTCTGTTACGATATTTACATTCCTAACACTGGTGCCTAGAGAAGGAACATCTTCCAAGGAATGATTCTCTAATGGTGGAGTTTAAAGACTAATGACAAGAGAATAAGGAAATATTTGATGTCAGTGTCCTTTGGCTTATACCAAATAATTAAACAACTTACTGCATAAAACCAGTGATACAATCATTAACAATTATGAGTCACATCTCTTTTCCTTTTTTTCCTTATCTAGGGCTGCACCCGCAGCATGTGGATGTTCCCCGGCTAGGGGTCTAACAGGAGCTGTAGCCGCCGGCCTTTGCCACAACCACAGCAATGCAGGATCCAAGTCACCTCTGCAACCTACACCACAGCTCATGGCAACGTCGGATCCTTAACCCACTGAGCAAGGGCAGGGATTGAACCCGCAACCTCATGGTTCCTAGTCGGATTTGTTAACCACTGAGCCACGACGGGAACTCCAAGTCACATTTCTTAAGACTGGCATTTATGATTAACACCATTTCCCCTTACAGAGGAATTGATAAAATAATGGATTTTTAAAGTTGCAAAGGATCTAGGAGACCGTCTACTTCAACCACTTTCTTAAGGTAGGAATGTTTAGGCCACATCCTGCCTTTACATGATCATATAATCTAAGCTTCTTCACAAAACAATTTTGAGTACCTGGTAAATGATAGTAAGTTGTTTAACAACTTCTTTCTTCCTAAAATGTTTATTTACTGGTTCTGGTTCATTTTTCAGCAGTATTTTAATGACAACAATATACTACCATGTAGTGATATAGTCATTTGTGGGCCCTGCTTATATCATCCTGCCCTCTGGAACCCATCAGAATAAGTCTGATCCATTTTCCCTGTGACAGCGCATCATAATTTTGGAAGACAGTTATTCTTAAAGATGTGGAAAACTGCCTATTCATCTTTGTGAGAAGTTATTTCATTTGGTCATTCTTTCACAACTGCCATGTGACAGTAGCTGTCCTGAGCACTGGGGATATTGCTTTGCCCAAGACAAACATGGCCCTTGTCCTCATGGAAATTAAGGTTTATCTGGAAGTATATGCACTGAAGAACTTAATACAGTATTGAGTATCATGACAAGGCAAGAAATAATGACAGGATGAAATCTAGGGAGTCAGAGGATAGGGTTCCAAACAAATTGACATTTAAATTGAAGTCAAAAGCACTGAATATAAACAGAGTGGGGGAAAGACTATCCTAGGTCAGGGGACAGAAAGGTCAAAGAACCCATTTGAGAAAGAGAATATCACATTTAGAACAAAGATGGGTACAGCCTAAGCATGGAAGGGAAGTTGTTATGAGTGAAACTAGATCACAAGGAGCTTGGAAATTTCATTTGAAGCTTTTATTCTTTTGCCAAAGGACAAGGAGAAGAAATTAAAGTGTTTTAGCAAGATAATGACATGACCAGATTTGAATTCTATGACTGCTCTGGTTTCAGTGTGCAGAATGGAATGGAACTAGCTAAAGCTGGAGGCAGGGAGACATGCCAGTATTTCTGAAAATGGAGCATACATACCTCATTTGGGGATCTTGCCAAAATGCAGAGTCTACTTATCAGTAGGTCCAGGTGGGGCCTGAGATTCCATATTTCTAACAAGCTCCCAAGTGATGCTAAAGCTGATGAAATGAGGTCCTTACTTTGATAATCAAAGTGAGTAAGTAGAAGGCTCTAGGGTGAGAAACGGTGGCAACTGGATGAGGCAGCAGCAGTATAGTTGAAGAGAAGTAGATGGATTTGGGAGAGTCTGAGAAAAGAGACTCAGTAGTAAGCCTTTATAACCAATTAGGTGTGGGAGATGAGGAAAGGATGCCTCCCATCCTTTGGGCTGTCTTAGCGAATGAGAATGTGGAGGTTGTATTGTCTTTAATAAACACTATCTATAATTCAAAACAAAGCAAAACTCTCCATTATTTTCAGCTTCTCATAAATATAACAGGTTTCCTCCAGCCAATTGCCTCTGGAGCATGAAATCTGATGTATTTATTCTAAAATGTTGTAAGTGGCTTAGAAAATGCATGCACTTAGGCATATTGCCTTGATACGGTACTTAGGTTCTTTAAAGACAAACAACCTAGGGATTAGCTTTCTGTCTACATAGCAACATGCAGATTCAGTAGCTAAAGTCTTGCAAGCGTGCAGATCTGTACTGTTGCAGTACACAGTGGACTTCAATAGCATGCATACCAGAGGGGTCTCTTTTGGTGTTAGCAGCAGAGCAGGTAACTAAAGATGAAAAGGCTCATTTCCTAAATTTTTAATACGGGTACGGTAGTGATGGTAGAAATCACATTTCTGTGATGGACTGACATGGTTTTTAACAGCTAGGATTCCTTCCACACTCCCAAAGCATATCCCCTGGCAGATTTCCATTAAACAGAAGAGGTAATTTAAAGGTTTGATTATTATAGATTTCTTGAAGTTGAGCACACATGGTGATTGCAGCCAGCCCTGCTGGAATAGTTGAGGGAGTCAGGAAGGGGATATGATGTACTGAACAATGAAACCTCATTTTGAGAGACAGCTCTGTTCTCCCCAATCTGAAATATCATATCCACTTTGTGTTTTATGAACCAAGTGGTTATTTGTTGAACTATTCAGGCAGAGGATGGAGGAACAGGTCCTAGGCTTGCTGGCTGACTTGGAAAGCTGAAATCTTCTTGCTTGTAAAGCTTAAAAAAGATTGTTGTTATGATATATATTCTATAGTTTTTCCATCTATTTAAATTGAAGCTGACAGAAATTCAAAGTCAATGCCTTCCTTATGAAGTGATCCTTTGTGATGTAATTACAGAATGAAATCTCTTGGCTGAAATAGGATTCTTTTCCCTAGAGATGACATTAAAAATAAATAGAGATTGCCAATAAACCATCTGAGAACTAGATGAGAAGCAGGGAAAGGAAGTAAAGTTATTTCTTTAATTGTCTTAAATGCTGTCAGAAAATAACATCATTCCATGGAAACAAGTAATTCAAACTAGGCTACAGGAACTGAACAAGCTGACCAACCAAGGCATTGATTAAGTCCCAGGAAAACCCAGATGGTTGTCTCCTAATAGACGACATCTTTGGTACATTTTCCCAGCACTCAACACTGTTCTTCTGAAAACTTCTCTGCTACTGATAAGGATTGTCCCTGTGGCAAAGATCATTTCATTTCCTTTATTCCTGGGCTCATGGGTGGACTGAATTGCCCAGCCTCCTTTGTATTCAGATGGGTCCAGTGACTGAGCCCTGGCAATGGAAAATGAGTGGGTGGGGATGAATGCTTCTTCCAGGGTTGACCTGAAACTCCTTCTGCAAGCTCCTGCACTTGCTCTGTCTCTTCTCTCATTAACTTTCCCACCGCAGAAGACCCAATGGAGAGCTCTGACACGATAGGAAAAGCCCAACTCTCAAATACACTGATTTTTTTCTTTAATCACAGCAGTATCACACTATGACCAGTACAGTCCCTATGAGCCCTGTCTTGTAGTTCCAGGGCCCAAGTTAATTGGACCAAAGTGAGTAACTCACTCTTACTGGATTAGGTTCTCATTCCCCACAGCTGACCTCTGGAATTGAGGTCGTGTCAATTTAAGACTTGGAGGAGCCCCCTTTGGTCATAGACAGGTAGAAGTAAATAAAACCAAACTACTGAGGTGAATAACCAGGGAGAGAGTCCAAAGGAGAAACCATGAGACCACAGCGATGTAAGACGCTATGGAACAGCTTGGTTTCCTGAAAATTTGCTATTTCCTGGTTCTCTTTTCTCATTAAACATAAGCTATTATGATTTTTTTAACTGACAATCTACTTCTTCTGATAAAAGCTGGGAGTTGGGAAAGTTCCTTCTTAAGTTCTCATAATCAGGTCCATGTATTTGTTCTTCTTCCAGAGACTCATAATTGAACTCATTCTTGTGAAGATTCAAGAGCTCAAATCGAACTGTTTCTACTCAGTAACTCAGGCTGTCCTGCCACAACTACAATAGGGAGCAAGAATTGCTATCCCATCTGGAATGCGTGTTGCTTTATTTCAGATCACATTCTGTGTTCAGCAGAGCAGGGACCATTAGCTAAATGAAGACCCTCTGACTTCAGTGGTGGGAAGAGAGAAGAAAAGTGTTAAAACATTTTGATGACGTCTGGGAAGAAGAAAGAAAACAAGGGCAGAAGCTGTAAGGGCAGAATCTCTTCATGCTTCTGTAAGGAAGAGATCACAGGCAGGATAGAAAGGAAAACTAAGGCAGGGAAAAAAAAAGAAACGAGAAAGAGAAAAGGAGGAAGGAAAACACTGTTCTTTCTCCAGTGTTCTTTCTCCAATCTAACAAGATTCTTGGTGACAGGTCAAGTTTATCACTGATAAGGCATCAAAAAACTAAGTGGGGGAGGGGGGACGAGGTTGTTCTTGGTTGCCTCAACTAGTTCAATCTTCCTCAAAACAAACTGAAGTTCTGAAGAAAAGATGAAGTTCCATCTGTGTCTGAGTCTGCAGTGTTCAGGGAGCAGAGAAGAAGGCCTGTGGATAAATGTAGCTATTTCTAAGCAGAACTTTTAAAACCTGCATCTAAAATGCTACATATATGAGAGAAGTGGGAATCTGCATCCTGACAAGAAAGGCAAGTAAAAATGTGTAAGTTCCTGAAAGGGCCTTTATGTAGATAATGCAATTTTAAATCAGTTGGCAAGTCAACCAATCTTTATTCTTAAGCAATTTCCACTTCAATTCTGGATGGTGTTGCCTTTCTCATCTCTGATACCGCTGTCTCTAGCGCCTTCTATGCTCAGTCTCTCATAAGTGCCACTAGACTGATATGTTTACAGCCTACATCTGACTATTCACCTCTCATGTGAAAAATCCTTCAGTGATATCCCTTATTCTGTGACTAGGCGGTATCTCCTAAATAGCTCAGTAAAAGCTGTCTTTTACATGCAAAGTTGGGTCTATATCTTCCTTCTTTACTCTTCATGCAGCCAAACCGAGCTACTGCCTCTTCCTCTAACATTTGGCAAGCTGCTGTCTCTGGCTGCAGTGCCCTTTCCATTCCCCATGCTTTCACAAATCATTGACAGTCTTTAAAGAGTACCTTTAAAGGCTAATTTCAACTGTTCCTTTACTTCTTTCTCCCTCCTCTTAAACCCAGAACTTTTTATAAAACCTCCTAATGAATTTGCAAGGTGCCAAGTACTTCACTCCTTTAACTCATTTTCTTCAAAACAACCCTACGAGGTAGGAACCCTTACTGTCATGCTGTTTTAATTGAGACATAACTGACATATAACATTATATTAATTTCAAGTGTATGACAATGATTCAGTATTTGTATATATTGCTAACTGATCATCACAATAATTCTAGTTAACATCAATCACCATAGTTACAATTTTTTTCTAAGATATACTGTTGTAGCAACTTTCAAAAGTGCAGAACAGTCTTATTAACTACAGTCACCAAGCTGAATATGACATCCTTATGACTTACTTTATAATTAGAAGTCTGGACCTTTTGACCAACGTAACGCAATTTGTCCTCTTCCCACTCCAGCCACAGGCTCTGGCAATCACCAATCTTTGTATACATGAGTTAATTTTCTGCTTCTTTGGTTATTTTGTTTGTTTGCTTTTAGATTCCACATATGTTATTTGCCTTTTTCTGTCTGACTTATTTCACTTAGCATAACACTTTCAAGGTCCATCCATGCTGTCACAAACAACAAGATTTCTTTCTTTCTATGGTTCAATAACCTTCCAATGTGTATGTCTTTAACATTTCTTTATTCATTCATCCACCAATAGTTAGGATTATTTCCATATCTTGACTACTCTAAGTAACGCTGCAGTGAACTATGTAAGTGTGGCATCTTTTCAAGTTGTGTTTCTTTGCCTTCAGACAAATATCTAATCATCTATTTTATAAAGAAACCAGAAAAGTAATCTTTACAAAGCTACAGAAATACTAAGAGGCAGGGCCAAGATTTTAATTCTAACGTGCTGTCCCTAGAGCCGACTATATATATATATATATATATATATATTTTTTTTTTTTTTTTTTTTTTTTTTTTTTTTTTTTTTTTTTTTTTTTTTTTTTTTTTTTTTTTTTTTGCTTTTCAGGGCCACACCTGTGGAATATGGAGGTTCCCAGGCCAGGGGTCGAATGAGAGCTACAGCTGCTGGCCTATGCCACAGCCACAGCAATGCTAGACCTGAGCCACGTCTGCAACCTATACCACAGCCTGGCAACGTCAGATTCTTAACCCACTGAGCAAGGCCAGGGATGGAACCTGTAACCTTATGGTTCCTAGTTGCATTCGTTTCCACTGTGCCACAATGAAACTCCCCCAGAGCTCACTATTCTTAAACCATTTTACCTCTTTTACAATTCCCTCTTTGTTCATTGTTATTGTCAATTTGCTTATCATCCCACTAAAGTATAAGGCAGATATACCTTATTTTTCTTTGTTTTCCAAGGAGTCATTAGACTATCACAGTGCATATATTGATTTTTCCTTAACTGAATTGAAAAAAAAGAAGTATAGTACTGTTTGGAAAACTATATATAGAAGTATATAAGATTTTATGCCGTGATTCACTATTCCTTTGGGACGCTCTGATAAAGGCAGACAATTCAGAGACAGCAGATCCAATAAACTAACCCAAATTCTGGTGGTTTAAAAAAAAATCTTATTTTTATTACTTATAATCTCTATGGCATGAGTTCTTTTTCTTACTAGGAAATACAAAACTGGAGAGATTTCACTAAACCTAAAGGTAAAGGAAACTCCAGAAAATAAAAATGCGATCATATTCTACAATCCATCAAAACACAATATTTTCAAGATGATCCTTCACAGAATTTTTAAATTTTACTTTCCTATCTGTTGCTTTCCTGGCATTATCAATGAATACTGCTTTATCATCTATAAAACTTAATTTCTCCAATGTATAGTAGAAACCTAAATGATTGATTCTAATCTCTTTAATTGTCATACAAATAACCAGGTATTGCTTTTACTCAAATGGTTCTGCTGGCTTTTTATCAAAAGACTGAACCATGTCCCGTTCCCTTCCCTGTCTTCTTTCAGGCTTTCCATGTTGCTATTGTGTTTGTTTTCATATGTCTCATAAGCACAGTTCAGCAACCATAATATTATAAGAAGCTTGCAGTCTTTAAATGAAGGTTATGGTGGATGCTATCAACTTCATTTGCAACTTTTAAAAATAACTGCTGAGAATTTACTTCATCTTATTACATTTAGTAAATGTTTCCAAACTCTGATAAAATAACATGTAAAATGAAAATGTTAAATATCAGGGATTTCTTTGACTTAATCATTTCTTAAACTCTCGATATTTCATTAGATTAGTTTGTGTGTCTGTTTCATTTGTTGTTTATTGGACATGGTGCTACACAAGCATGAAAGTGGATAGCTGCTGTGCTTGCTTCGAAATGACTGATTACTCAAGTCTTGCTACATCAGAATTATAGCATATTTTCTCCAAAAGGAAGAAAATATGGCATATAAATGTGCCAGAGACAAGTTTGCATTGCCTTTTTCCAAAGCACTGGACCAGACCATTCTAGACTTGGAATACTACACTGCCATCTGGGGGATAAAATTTTAACAGTCATTTGCTGTCAAGCTGAGAGGAAGGGGTGAGATTCCATAATAATCTGAAAAAATTGGGGAATGATGAGAATGTTTCTAAGTGTTAAATCCTGTTCCTACACTTTGGATTTTTTCCTGAAAGTAAAACACATACACACCTAGATACATTCCTTTCCTTCAAAATAGGATTGTCATTATGTTATGTCACTTCCCTTTTTTATTACATTCTACTGCCCTTGAGTCACAAATTAAAGCAAAGGAGTTTGGGGGCTCATGTAGTATAAGCCACTCCTTGTAAAGATGATGAAATAAGAGATCCAATATTGCTACAGTTTGCCCCAGCATATTACCTCTTAGTGCTAGATCCAAAAGACAGAAGTCTCCTATCTCCCAGTTGAATGCCCTCATTTCGGTAAGATCTTGTTCCCAGTAATAGCAGACCATAGATGCTTCCCAACCTTGTAAAGGGTCAATTAGCCTGTCTCCCAGGAGTAAAACACATGTACAAGTGAGTCAACAATAGTTGACTTTAAGGTTCTATTACATATATCTTGTATGGTGGAAGGCAAATAAATAAGATATTAAGGTGGAAGACTGAATGGTACTGATTGATTTTTGTGCTTATTTTAAGACTAGTGTACTTCTCCGTACTAGTCTTTGATATTTATTTCCCATAAGGTTCAGAGCTGTTGCTACATTTTAAGAAGAAAAATAAAAATGCTTTGATCCATGCACAGTTAATATTGTAATAAAAAAAAAAACCACAAAAACTAAACCACATTATTTTAGCCTGTAACTAGAGGTTATATGGAATGTACAAAGAAATTATAAATTACCAAAAAACATGACTTCATGTAGCCAAATATTTTTCTTCTTTTCTGTTAATTTTTTAACTTATTTGCCATATGTAAGCATCAGTAACACTACTCATTTATTAATTTATTTATCAATATTCATGTTTTTCCTGTGCAAAAAGGACTGGGCAGTTTATGGCTATGAGCAAAAATTAAGTCAACCTTACTTGCATTAAAATTCAAAAGTCCTAAATCTTACATGCCAATGAATGGGATTTCTAAGGGTCTTACTCTCATGTACAGGGACTATCTGAGGCTTCCTGTGAATCCCTCCATGGCCTACTATGTCTACCTAATACTTTAGTCACAATAGACACCTTACCCCTTAGCCAAGACTCTGCAAGTCTGCCTTCCAGACAGCTCGAAGCTCTTCTAATTTGGAGTAACTGATGAAGCTAAGTAGATTTGCCATCCCCAGATATGCCCCTTTGGTATGAGGATGATTTTAAGCTAGTTATTTTTTAAAAACTGCAGACAAAGGAGAAGATTTGCAAACCAATTTAAAGGTACCCTTTTATAAGAGACATCTACATTTATAAGTGAAATCTCCATTGTAAAGATATCTCCCTTTCTGTACCAGTAAAAGGAGGATGACCAAACCCTTAGAAATTCTTACCAGTGAAGAAGGCACACACCTAAATCTACATAACCACCATACTTTTATTTACTGTGCTTTTCCTGGTAACCCCCCATAACTGCCTCCCTGTCAACACCCAACATCTTTTGTCTTAAGGTGGAGATGATGGTGTTTAAGGTGGTGGTGTGGACCGTTTCAGGGAGTTACTGAGTTTTACTAGGTATCTTCCATGTATAGAGAAGGTATACATGATACTATGGTTCTGTTTGTTTTTCTCTGGTTAATATCTTTTATTCCGGGGAGGGGGCGGGGGTCTCAGCCAAGAACCTAGAGGGGTAAGGGGAAAGTTATTTTCCCTTCCATACTTGACTACAAATCATATTTTGGGATGGATACCAGCATAATTATCAGAGAGAGGCACAGAATTCATGAGCCCTTGATCTATTAAGGTGGCAAAGGAAGAGGATGCTTAGAAAAGTGAATGGATTAAAAGAATATTAATAGAACTAATGCATGCACTGGCCTACTGAAACTTTTTTAAACTACAACCCACAGCACAAATAAACTTTATTGTCAATCACGCATATGTACCTGCATAAAGTAAGCTATCTGTTCATATGCTGCTGCAGAGACCTGTTATACAATGATGATTTAAATAAGAAAGAAGTTCATTTCTCTCATGTCAAAGTCCAAATAGGAGGCCCAGGTCTATAATATCATTCTAGGCTCCTTCTGTCTCAGTGTCCTGCCTTCCTGATTCGACAATGTTTTTGGTCTGAGTGCTTCACTTCCTATCACCAGACCCACATTCAATCAGTGGAAAAAAGGGAAAAAGAAAGAGGACACACCTGTTCTCAAAAAGGGCGTGACCCCTGAGGTTACATAAATCACTTCAGTTCCTATCCCACAGGCAAGACTTAGTCATGTAGCCATAGCCAGAGGCAAAAGAGATTGGAAAACACAGAATTTAGTGGGCGTAGCCATGTGCAAAATTAATATTCTATTATATGTAAAAAGATGGGTTAGATAAGGTAACACTAGCTGCTATTCAAAAAAAAAAAAAAAAACAAAGAGGCCCCTCTGAATGCAAAATAGGTAAAATACAATATAGGTTTATTTCTCACATATGTTTAGAGACCCAAGCTAATGACAGTTCTGCTATTTTTAATATATGAATTCCATTGCTGGAGTCCTTTCAAGAACTGGGGTACTTAGAAGAGCATGGTCATTGCCCATTCAGGTCACATTTTCCTTTGCATTCATAGATAGAACATATCCCTTCCCTCCCACTCTCCATGAGAGACAACTCCCACGTCGCACAGAGGTCCAGCAACCTGCTCCAACTCTGACATCTCCGGGTGATACGCATTTCTATCAAAACTGGGAGTGGTACTCCATGAGTGACAGTCTATAAACCACAACTGAGTTATCCACCCTACTCCCCAACCGGATATCAAGTGGCAAATAAGAGCAGGACAGACATTTAAACGAACAATCACCTCAGTTCTAGAAAAGGTAGAATAAAAAAAAAAAAAGGCAGCACCACCACATTCACTGGACATCCTATCACTAGAATAATTTCCATGTTAAGCTACGCAGCAGCTCCCAGTCCCCCTCTGGGAGGCACACCTCCTTGGGCACTATCCTGACAATGCCTGACTGCCTTCAGGGAGGTTCTTACATGTCCTTTATCTCCATGGCCATATATCAAGTGGAGGTTAGAGAGTGTTCCCCACTTTGGAGCTTTCAGAATGTTAGTAGGCTTTAAGAGTTGAACTAGAACAGGAATTCTAGAAGCCTGGCCCATGATTTCCTTAGCAACACAATGTAGGGAAAAAAATCTTGAAGGTCCATGGATTCTTTATTTCCATCAATTCTGATTGCAAATAAATAAAGACAGGGTCCTCATCTTTCTATTGGGTTTTTCTTTGCCAAAAATGTTGACCTTTTGTTTACTAGTTTCTGTGCCCTGTCAATCACTCTCTTGCTCAATTTAATTGTGACTACCTTAAGGCCAAACAAAACAACTGGATTCAGTAGAAAGGCAAGGTCCTTAATCTAATGTGGCCCTCTGGCTGGCTCCCACAGTCTGGTAGTCTTAATGGTTTTGTCCAGTCTTATCTTCTGCTGAGACTGTTTCTTGATTTAGAGACTCATTTTATCACTGCCTCAGTTTGGGCACAAACACCTTTGTTTCCTGTCAGGACTGATTTATAAGGCTCTTTTTTTTTAAGACTCTCAGTCAATTTAGTTTGCAGGCGAAAGAAACAGAAAGCCTATTTTGCCAGAGCACCTTTATTTCTCTCTCTTTTTTTTCCCTCCTTGCAAGTGGCTAGTTTTGAGTTCACTTCTCTGGTAGCCCTTATTCCATAGGGGGCGGATATTAATCTGAAAAGAATAACTAGACAATGGGCAATAAGAATGTGTTAAAGGCTTGAGTGGCACACGTCTACCCAAGATCTCTCCACTCTTTTGCCACCACCTACTTATTATCAGCAGCTTTCCAGTCCAATACTTGTGTCCTCACTCCATACCATCTAACAATTAATTCATATAATATCTTTATGTGTTGTTCCTATAGCCCTACTGCCACATACCACGGTCAGTATTAATAGGAATATCAATCCAGCCATAATCAGAAAGAACCCAAAATAATAAATGTTTAAGCAGGAGAGCTGTTTATTTCTTAATTACAAGCCAGCTAGGAAGTCCAGGGCTGATATGAAGGCTCTGTAATCCTCAAGGAGCCAGGTTCATTTAACTTCCTTAGCTAGCCATTCTTAAGATGTGATTTCTAGTCTGTGCTTTGGCTACTCCAGTGGTGAGCAATATGGCTGTTTCCCAGCAGAAAACAGAAGGCAGAAGTCAGAGAAAGGAAGAGACCCCCATTTCATTCCCTCAAAGACAAAACTCCAAAGCAGGACACTTCACATCTGTTTTTACCCCTTTAGCCAGAATTAAATTGTAGGGGGAAAAAAAAGTTTTTCCCTCTACCCATCTTAGGGTTATTACCTGGGACCCTATATTTTAGTCTGGTCAAGGACAAATTAACAAGAGAAAAAAAAAAGTTCATTAACAAGTACGTTGTGCATATGCACATGGGAGCACCCACTCAGGCACAACACAAACAGCTGGTTAGGACTTGGGCAAACAGACCCTCTTAGGCTAAACAAAAGCAAAGGAGCCTGGGACTTCTGGGTAGGGGAGGCAAGTTTCAGAAGATGACCATATAAGCAGTCAACAAGGGTTGTTGTTTAGGATTTGTTATGCAGATTTAAGTCAGTGCCTTAAGGGTTGTAGAGAGTTCTTTTCCTGGTAAGCTGAGAGCAAGACATCTTTTACAAATGGAAATTTCCTCTATAAACGGAAATTTCCTTTACAAAGGGAAATAACATGCACCCTGTTTTTAGAGCTTTTCCTACCTCTGCTGGTTTTCAATGGCCTTTAGCTCAAAATAAACCCATATGCCTAAAAGGCATAGTTTGAGGAGGCATATTCTGGTAACGTCAAAGTAATGTGACTTTAGCTAGAGGGTAGTTGGGAAATATAGTTAAAATGTAGGTGTTTATCATTTAAAAAGAGGAGAACAGGTATCAGGAAAATTCAGCAGTTTTTTTACATTTATTTGCATGTATATGTTAGGTAGGATAGGATAGGGACTCAGTCCTGGGACGGTGCTCGCAGCGGGTTGGGGGGATTTAAAACAGGCCATTGATGGGTTACTAAAAACTTGAGGCCTGCAATCAAACAATGAAAACACAGACAAGTATCACAAGAATGCTCTCTGGATCACTTCCTTACAAACTTTATCCCATGCAAATAAGGTGTCCTCACCAAGAACCAATCAGAGGATCAAAATGTACCCCCCAGAAATCAAAACAACACATAACCCAGGGGTTTGGGAGAGGAATTAGTGGGCCTGGGGCAAGAGAATAGGGGTCCCCAAACAGGTCCTTAATATTGGAATATAAGGAGAAACCCAGTTGCAGCCAGGTACAGTTCCTACCCCAGGGTGGCCCGCTCTCTCTGAGTGCATAAATAAAATTTGCTGCACAATGCTATCTGACTCTTGACTGTGACCTCCGAGGCAACCTGCAGTTGTGTTTTTTCAATCGCTGCGACAGATCAGCTCATTAAAAGAGCCCAGGTCAGAGCTGTTATACTGCCATGTCAGTTCAAGGGGAAATTCCCTTGGACCCAGAACCTCTCCTGCCTGGACAGACCGCCTGCCTCCATCCCTGCAACGCAAGACCACTACATCTATCCCGGTGCTGCTACAGCACCTCCTGGGCAGAACATCCCCCCTGCAGACTCCCAGCCTCCACCCCTGAGGGACGAAGCCCACTGGCTCTACCCCAGCACCACTACAGAGCTTCTGGCCTACACCTCCAAATCCTTGTTGTGTGTATGCAAGGATCAAGAGAGCACAGAGCAGAGGAACCTCATATATACATGAAAGAAATATCTAATATGAAACCTACCCTAATTATTTGTAATACCCTCTGATATTTTCTATTAGTACATTCTAATAAAAGTGCTATTCAGGAGTACCTGCTGTGGATCGGCGGGTTATGAACCCAACTAGTATCCATGAGGATGTGGGTTCAATGACTGGCCCTGCACAGTGGGTTAAGGATCCGGACTTGTCATGAGCTGCTGTGTAGGTCACAGACGAGGCTCAGATCTGGTGTGGCTGTGGCTGTGGCATAGGCTGGTAGCTGCAGCTCCAACTCAATCTCTATCAGAACTTCCATATGCTTCAAGTATGACCCCTCCAAAAAAAAAGCAAACAAAAAAATTTTTAAGTGCTATTCAAATCCAGAAAATTAAATTTTCCATTCATTAATGCATCAAAACCATCAGTTTTAAGTTCTATATGCATCAGTCAAATTCTGCATCCTTGATTACTAAAGGAGACTTACACTGGGTGATAATCTCAAGTATAGGATGCTTTCAGGAACAAAAAACAAACCTATTTCTAGATCCAAGACAAAACAACAAGAACAAAAGAGAAGCAAGGGGAAATTAATCTCTCCCATCAGCCTTTAACTGGAGACTGAGTCTTCCATAATCAGAGATAAAAAGCTTAGAGATGAAAGCACCTGGAGGTGTTAACGCATGACTATCAATAAGTTTCAGCAGGTTTCACACCCTGCCGGGTTAACTACAGTCTACTACTTTGCTATTCAAAACAAATAATAATACCTTATTACCATACCTCAAATTCTTAGGATCCCTCTGAGCTCCCAGTCACATCCTTTTCAGACTACATTTATCCCCAGCACATGACAAGGACAGGAAAAAGCAGCTGTCTTTTTCTAAAGCACAGGTCTGAGGGTGTACTCCATATGGCTTGGCAGTAGGAAAAAATATATAAATGTACATCTTTAAAAAAAAAACTAATCATTTTCCTTTCTTAAAGTTTTTTTAAAAATTTCCGTTTTGGACTTGTATTGAATCTGGAGCAAAATAAACACAGATTCTCAGTGGGTAAAAATTTTCAACAGTGAACAAGGTTTTGCAAGTGTTCAAACAGAAATGAATCTGAGACAAAGCTTTATTTTAAAAATGTGGTTTGAGGCAATACATTGATTCTTCTGAGAATGTAGTGGTGCTGAACTTTGATGATTCTGGGGTTTTATTAATTATTATTATTTAAATAAAAGTGCTTGTAAAATAGCATATGCCATTTAGTCACAGAAACAAGAACCCCAACGGCCCATAAGTATTTCCAAAGCAGACATAAAAGAGCAAATCCATTTCAGAGTAATCAGGTGTTATTCTGCATATCGTGACAAGCTAACAAAGAATCTCTGCTCATTCTCCAGCTGCCTCCCACTCTGTAATGAGGACTATATCTAACATATTTATCATTTTTCATTTTTCTTCTGTCCAACCACACTCCAGGAGTTGATTAACACTAGGCTGATATCTCCAGTACTTTGACATAAAATAGTATAATATCTGAAACAAATTTAACATTGTTACCATTAGAAGATGCTATTTCGTAAAGTACAGATTTTTCTACTAACAAATACTAAAAGACAGAGGGTAATTCCAAACAGATGGCACTTAGGTGACTATGTTTCAGAATTACGTTTCTCTTTTATGTTCATCCTCTCTTTTACCTATTCTTCCCTTTGGTCACCATAATAGAGAGGAGTCAGGCTGACTTAACTGTTATTTGGTTCATATGATCTGCAGAGCAATCCACATCAGTTCAATCTATGCAAGTGAATATTAGCTTCAAACCCCATTCTTCTTTATCTTGTACTTAAACTTTGAGCAATGCTCAGTCAACCTAAACATTATGTGTCTCTAGCCCAAACTTTTGTTCATGGCATCTGCTTTATCTGGAATTAGCTTCCTCCTTGTAGTAATCCCACGGCTACCTCACTTCTGTGTGGTTCCTTAAAATCTCATGACCTAGATTTTGTCCTTAACACAGGCACTGTTAATTGCTTGTATTCATTGCTGCCCATTCTTATATAGATCATGAGTGTCTTAAGAATACTGTCTATACTAAGTTCATCCGGTTCACACCAGCATCAAAAACAGTGCCATGTATAACAACACCTTAAAAAGGCTTCTTAAATGAACTCACAAACATAAGAATATGAAAGTGCTCATAACAGCCGAACATATGGTGCCACGGAAGTGGGAGTGGGAGGAGGGGAAAGATCAGGAATATGAAGGGGTGAGGGGCGAACTTTAACAAAAAGTGTTGCAAGAAAGTCACTATTAAACATTCACATGTCGTACTTATGACTCATGGGCATTTTCCAAACTTAAAGTTGTTTTGGGTGCAATTACAACACATTTATAAAATATAGAAATGCTGAATTGGGTAAACATATTCATTCTCTCAGTTTTTCAAAGACTGATATTTTGCCCAAGCCAAGTAACAGCCATCCTAAACCATTAGATTTTGAAGCTAAACCAAGTTGTACTTCCTGACTTTTATGGGCTTGGCACTAGAGCACCTGTAAGAGCTCACAGGGCAGACTTTCTTGGGACTGGCATCTATCTTCCAAGCCACCAAAAAACCTATCAGAAGAGTCCAGAACTGGTCATTATAAAGCAATGTGGAGAAGTCATCAGAATGGTCCTTTGTATCTTAACAAAAATGTAACAATTTCATATTTGATTAAGGATTGAGTATACTAGTAAAATATATAATGCAAGAAAGTGATAAGTGAATTACTTTTTTGCCGAAGTCTTTCAACTTAAAATCCATTATTAAAATTTCTACAGTTTCTCCAGTTACAGCTATCAGTTATACACTGTTTTCTCTTAGATAATATTTAATCCAAAAGAACAAAGACTTAACATTTGCACTGAGATAACACAGGCCATAGCACATAGCAAACACTACCCACACAGTTATACACTACATACCAAAAAAAAAGGGGGGGGGGGACAACAATGGAAAGACTATACTTTGGTATCACTTTCTCTGGAGAAGGTTTGAAGGCCATTATAACTGTTTTCTTGAGAAGATTTGCCTGAAACTTTTTCTAAACCAGACTACCAAGAGGTGAAATTCTTCTCTCCTGCTTTCTCGAATATATCTGATATTTTTTCCTAATTTAGAGAGAGAGAATTTGGAAAAAATAAATACACCGACCACAATAACATGAGAAAGAACAAGGACCCTAAACTTATTCCATGGAAGGAGTCCACAAGAATTGACCCAACTACCACGACACTGCCAATTCTCATGGTACAAGAAGTCCTAAGGAATTCAACCCTCCTTATAACCAGTTGCTTTATCTTGCACTCTGCTGTGCTATCCTACAGAGGTAGACTCCAATCAGCTGAAAAAGAACAGGCTGGAATGTACTACTCTAAAATTAAGCAGGCAGCAAGATAGAATTCAACTGCTGATTTATTCACTTGCTCAGAAAATATTTACAGAGTGGTGTGTAGCTTCTACAGCCAGTGGAGACAAGCTGCTCATGTCCAGAAGGGGGAGACAAACATGTGAGGTAATACATGTTTCCATTTTTCAACACTCAGTTGTCTCTCAGCACACAGTGGGGACACAAAGAATTCTACCAGCTTGCCAAGAAAAAGCTTCATAGAAAAATAACATATAGAGAACTGTATAAATGGCAGAGACAAGAAAGAGATGAGGTTGGGAAATAGAAATCTGAGGAAGTACAAATTTGATGATAAGGTTAAAATGTAATGGCAGGCTAGCATGGAATTAAGGTAGGAAAGATGTTTAGAGCTGATGTTACAGATGCCTGTGGAAATCACATGAGGTATTTGAATCTCATTTTAAAGTCGATGAAGAACATGAAAATAAATAACAAATAGGTATGACAGGGCAACCCACTCCAATAATCTAGGAGAGAGATAATAAAGGCCCGGATGAATCAGTGACATTAAGAACGGATAGGATAGGAGGTGATTGAATCGAGTGATGTTAATGAGAAAATATATACATAAGCACTTGCTTGGTGGCTGGAAAAGAGAAATGATTAGATATATATCTCCTCTATTTGTTGTATTTATTATTCACAAGCAGATTACTTTTAGTAGAGTAGTGGGCTCAGGAAAAGCTCCCAATTGTTTTAGGAATGGATATTTCCAGCAATGTAAGAGCAATAGTTACCATAGATCTAAGAGGCCTATGTCCAAGTCCTACACTTTGGAGAGCCTAAAATGATCCCTTTCTGGCCTATCTTCAAAGGATAAGCAATATGGATTTAAGGAGACCTAGCCAGCCAGAGTATCTAGCTCTCCCTTTCTAGGCTGTGTTCCTGGCCCAGAGGAAACCAAATTTCATGCCCATGTAACCTTAGCCGGGCCCGTATTTTACTGGGGTATCTTACTTGAGTTGATCATCCTAAGATCACACTGATTCACTGGTATTCACAGCTCTAGTCTAGAGGAGTCACTAAGGGAGAGGTGTTTATGGGGGCACGGATGGAGCTTGGACACACAGATGCCACATCTACAGGCAAGTGGGGGACTCTCCTATATTGTAGGATGGATGAAATGATGGATAGAGAAAGGAGCAGGCAATAGGCTACAGCTCAGAGGCCCTGGGACTAGGAGACGGCTTTCTATATACCACTGCATTCTAGCATAGATACATGAAGAGTGCAAGAATTCTGAATTTAAACTCAGCTTTTTGCATCATTCTAAAGGTTTATTTATCAAGATTGGAGGATAGAACAATTTATTTAATGATAATTTATAATACTGATATATGTGCACATGTGATATGCAGGCCTCTATTTTACGTTTGTCCTGATCCCTGCAAAGATTACAAATGGAATTTTATGGAAAACTGAATTTTCTTGAAAAACCTCACCAAACAGAATTTCTGCATTGGATAAATTCAACAAATACTTACAAATACAGAGATGCTTTCATACGAAGGTTAAGGAATATTTCCCATGACAGAAAAACAGGGACAGAAAACACAAGTGAAAGATGAAAAGACACAAGTGACATAATGAGAAATGCCTTCCAGTTCAAAGAGGAGAAATAGAAAAGGGGATAAGCAAAAATTTCAAAGAAATAATGTCTGAAAACTTTAAGAATTTACAGAGATTTCTTCAGGTTCAGAGAGCTCAACAAATCCAAAGCTGGATGCATAAATATGATTCCAAACCTAAACATGTAACGGTAAAGATTCATAAAAAGGGAGGGGGCACATTTCAAAGCAGTGATGGGGAAAAGATGTAATATGCACATAGAATTTATAAAAGTGGCCCTGGCTGGAGACTTCCCAGAGCAACAAAGGAAGTAAAAACTATAGAACAATACTTTCAAGCTTCTGAAAGAAGATAAGTGCCGACCCAGAATCAAGTACACAGATAGACTATCACTCAAGAACCAAGGCAAAATAAAGACATCTCCAGATAAAGGTTGGTCATTTATTACAAACAGAACCTCATAAAAAGAGCTTGGGTTTTTTTGTTTGTTTTTTAAAGATTTTTATTTCTTCTATTATAGTTAACTTACAATGTTATGTCAATTTCTGCTGCACAACAAAGTGACCCAGTCACACACACACACACACACACACACAATATTTTTCTCACATTATCCTCCATCATGTAAAAGAGCTTGTTTTGAAAAAATGCCTAAAGGCAATAAATAAGGAAGAAATGTCTAAAGAAATGCCTCATATCCAGAAATATTTTAGAATCTGACATTTGATTTTAGAGCTTATTTTGAAGATGTAAGGCCCCATATCCAGAAATATTTTAGAAACTAACACTTGATTGTAGAACAAAGAAAATAAGCATGAATAAACTTAAACAAACATCGGCAGTAAAAAAAATAATAATTATAGTAAATCAAATTTGGGTAGCCTTATGGGTTGAATTGTATCCTCCTTCACAGCATTCATATGTTGAAGTCCATAACTCTTAGTAATTCAGAATGTGACTGTAATTTGAGATGGGGACTTTACAGAGGTAGTCAAGTTAAAGTGAGGTCACTGGAGTGGGCCTTCGTCTAACAGGACTGAAGTCCTTATAAAAAGGGGACATTTGGACACACACATAGAGGGAAGATGATGCAAAGAAACGTACGGGAAAGTTGGCCATCAACAAGCCAAGGGGAGTGTCCTGAAAGAGATTCTTCTCTCCCAGCCTTCAAAAAGAACCAGCCCTGCTGACACCTTGATTTTGGACACCTAGACTCCAAAACTGTGAGACATAAATTTCTATTATTTAAGCCAGATGGACTGTGGTAAAAATAATAAGAATCAGAATAAAAAAATTTTGTAATGAATGGCATGGTTATAAAATCTTCTAAGTTTCAAGAATGTTAGAGATATTAATATCAGATTTTAAGTATGTATATGAAAAGTACGATGAATAAATAACAGGCAGAGGGAGGATTTTTAGTGGGTTTTTTTTTGTTGTTTTTGTCTTTTAAGGGAACCTGCAGTATATGGAGGTTCGCAGGCTAGGGGTCGAATCAGAGCTATAGCTGCTGGCCTACACCACAGCCACAGCAATATCAGATTCAAGCAGCAGTCTGCGACCTACACCACAGCTCACAGCAACACCAGATATTTAACCCACTGAGCAAGTCCAGGGATCAAATCTGTGTTGTCATGGATGCTAGTTAGACTCGCTTCCACTGAGCTGCAATGGGAACTTTAGGGAGTATACTTCTAAAATCAGAAGGGGAAAAATAGAATTTAAAACCAAAACCTTAATTTTTTAAAAAAGAAGGTAATAAATAAGGAAGAAATGCCTAAAGGAACACAAAAAGCACAAATGAAACAGTACAAGTAACTGCAAATATTAATACACCATTTGTTAAAGAATTAAATGAACTAAATTCAACTGCTGAGCAGAAAAGATAGATGGGATTAAAACACCAAACTCTAACAATAACATATACAAAAGATACATCTAAAATACTAGGGCATATTCACATATAACCAGGTGTCAACAGGCACCTGAATGTCTGGAAAGTAGTTTGGAAAAAGAATTATAAGAAAATTAAGAATAAAACATTTTTAAGTATATCTTTAAAATGCCATGGCACATTTTTATAAATTATTTTTGAAAATAGCTTAAGTAACAGCATTTCCTGTTCCACCAAAGGGTGGCATATATCATTTGTATAACAGCAGGTAATTATTATTATTATGAAAAAATATCACTTCTTTTCCTTTTAACATTTGAAAAGCACATTGAGTTTTTTGTTTGTTTTAGGGCCACACCCGTGGCATTTCCTGGGCCAGGGGTCAAGTCAGAGTTATAGCTGCAGGCCTATGCCACAGCCACAACAATGCGAGATCTGAGCCCCATCTGCGCAGCTCATGGCAATGCAATCCTTAACCCACTAAGCAGGGTCAGGGATCTAACCCAAATCCTCATGGATACTAGTTGGATTCATTTCCACTGAGCCACAATCAGAACTTTGCTTTCTCTTTTTAAAGTATTTTTTTATTAAAGTATAATTGATTTACAATGTTTCTTCAATTTCTGCTCTATAGAAAAGTGACAAGAAACTGCTTTCCTAATAGTACATTTTCTATAGTAAATATAAATGAATATAATACTATTATCACAATAAGAGATATCTTTTCAAGAAACTTTGATATTCACTAGGTTAATAATACTGTTAATTTTACTGACTGTAAAATGAAATAAAATTTCAACTGGAAACACCTAAAGTACCTATTTTCACTTTTTATGAATCATGTTCTAGATCAGCTGAAAGTTAATATAGAAATTACCAAAAACTTTGACAAAAAGAAAAATTACTACTTATAGGTCATCAAGCTAGTAGAGAATTAGTGACTATAAATGTGTGAAAAGGTAAAATTTGAAAGTTAGAAAACAAAAATTTGGGGGCGGCATGAACGCAACTAGTTCATGAACTCAAACAGTATCCATGAGGCTGTGGGTTCAATCCCTGGCACTGCTCGGTGGGTTAAGGATCTGGCATTGCCATGAGCTGCAGTGTAGGTCACAGACACAGCTCGGATCTGCCACTACTGTGGCGTAGGCCAGAAGCTGCCACTCTGACTTGAAACCTAGCCTGGGAGCTTCCATATGCCACAGGTGTGTCACTAAAAAAATTCTTTTTTCATTTAAAAAGGTAAAATTTTTTTATTTGCTAGAAGGCAATCATTGATAATTTCTTTCAGAACTACACTATATTTGTTTCCCAAATTTAAGTAAAAACAAAAAAGGTTTTATTTTTTATTTATATTTTGCTTATATTTTCATGTATAACATACATAAGTAGTGCTGGACACATCAAGAGTACTAAAATAGTAGTTCCCGTCATGGCTCAGCAGTTAACGAAATCAATTAGCATCCATGAGGACACAGGTTTGATCCCTGGCCTCACTCAGTGGGTTAAGAATCTGGCATTGCCGTGAACTGTGGTGTAGGTCACAGACATGGCTCGGTTCCTGTATTGCTGGCGGCTATAGCTCTGACTCAAAGCCTAGCCTGGGAACTTCCAAATGCCGCAAGTGCAACTCTAAAGACAAAAAGGTCAAAAAAAAAAAAAAAAACAGTACTAAAATAAAGGAAGAAATTCTAAATGAGGTCCTACTGTATAACGGGGGAGAACTGTATCTTGGGATAGACCATGATTGAAGATGATATAAGAAAGGGAATGTGGAGTTCCCGTCATGGCTCAGTGGTTAACGAATCCCACTAGGAAACATGAGGTCGCGGGTTCAATCCCTGGCCTCGCTCAGTGGGTTAAGGATCCAGTGTTGCCATGCTCTGTGGTATAGGTTGCAGATGCAGCTCTGACCCTGCATTGCTGTGGCTGTGGCATAAGCCAGCGGCTACAACTCCGATTAGACCTCTAGCCTGGGAACCTTCATATGCCATGGGTGCACCCCTAGAAAAGGTAAAAAGACAAAAAAAAAAAAGGAATGTGTGTGTGTATATATATATTTATATATATGATTGGATCACTTTGCTGTACAGCACAAGCACAGCACTGTAAATCAACTATAAATTAATACAAATTTTTTAAAAGGAAGGAATTCTAGCAGTATCTGACTGCCTCACATGTAAACTCATGGTTTCAGCACTGAGCCTATTTTGAGCTGGTTGTTAATAGAAGAGGAGGGAGGAAGGCTGTCCTGTGCATCCCTGGTCTTTCTTTACTCGATAGAAACCAGCAGCATTACCTTGTTTCCTCTCACCTCCTCCCCAAAATAATCAAAACTGTCAACAGATATTACAGATGTCTCCTGGGGGGGCAAAATTATCCCTGGTTGAAAATCACTGATTTGAGTATTTCTAACTCATTTTATTTTTATTTTTTTCTTGGTGTTACTCCAATAGTCTCAATTTTATTTAATTTTAGATTATAAATATGCTTAATAGAGAGCCCAGGAATATTTATCTAAGAAAATGACTGACACTTGAATGGAAGCAGTAATATCTATATAAATAAAGCACATCTCTTTCGGGGTATTTTTAAAGTAGACTGAAACATTTTTAGTTCTCTAATATGAGTACTAAGGAGGCTCATTAGCATTCTTTTGGCTGGTCTGATGTATTAGGGATTTCGGTTGTGAATAGAATCTCAGTGAACATTTAATTTAAAGAAAGCAGAGTCTGAGGCTGCATTATGTAACCAAGGGCAAGATAGCAGCTGGGCTGTCTTCTATAAGCTGGGTTATTGTGAGGCCCAGAAATATTCTCATTCCTCGTACTTCTCTTTATACAGCTACTTCATGCTTTTATTGTAAACTTTTTACTATGAGAATGTTCAATTATACACAAAATTAGAGGGAGTGATGTAGTTAACACCAATTCACCTATAACTTACCTGCATCAATTACAATATTCTATCATTTCTCTTTCACCTCTTTCTTCTTTCTCTCTACACTACTGGAGCATATGAAGGCAAATTCTAGACATATTATAACATTTCTTTAGTAAATATTTCTCTACATACCACTAAAAGATATGCTCCTTTATGTAATAGAACCATAAAACCATTGTCCCATATAAATCCAAAGTAAAAGTAATTTATTAATATCGTAAAATATCCCATCAGTGTTTACCTGTTCTGATTGTCTCATAAATGCCTTTTAACAATTGATTTGTTTGAATAAGAATCAAAACAAGTACAACATTTGGAACTTGGTTAATCTGTCACTTAAATCTGTTTTGATCTGTGAGAATTCCCACGTCTTCTTTTTCTTTTTCATAGTTCATTTGGTCAAAGAAACTGAGTTATCAGTCATAGAGAAATTTCTCAGTTATAGATTTTACTAACTATACCACCTTAGTATTTAATGTCTCTCTCTCTCCTGTGTATATCTCTTAACTTGGTATTTAGATGGTAATAAGATTCAGATTCAAATTTGGAGGAAAAAGAATTCATAGGTGGTACTGTACAAATATTTTGCGTTACATCAAATCAGAAGGCAGAAAAAAACATTAAATAGTCTCTCTTTTGTGAAGTCATTCCCCATCTCTTGTTCATTCTTTATTAAATGTCTAATTGTCCAGCATTATTTACTTAGCCTTATATAGCTTTATGGTGTGCAAGTATGCCATAGGAACAACCAGTTTTCTGCAAAACCACAGTAGCCCATCATCAGTGAGTCTCTGTTTTTGAATGGATTCTCAAGCATCTGTAGCCACATCACTGTGATAAGGGGATAATTTCCCAAATACTATCTGAAAAGGCTAAAACTCATTCAGACGTCTAATTGCTAGTAAATTTGCTCAAAACAAAAATGTCATGGCCTTATAATCACACTGTACTGCTGGTGACAACACCAATAATGATGATCCCCCAGACGTAACTAGTGCTCCAGACCTTACTAAGCAGTTTGAGAATTGTAATTCCATTCGGTTCTCTAGACAGAGGGGAGGCGGTACTGGCAAGCCGGCCTGTGCACTCAGGACAGAAGTGCACCTACCTGAGAGCCCATCTGTTGTCCTCCTGCCACAGAGGGCTGTTGGTTGGCAACGTGATTATTATTTAGCGAATGCAGGGCTGCTACCAGAGATGCCTTCCTCAATTTTAATAATGAACTTTAAAATGTGAAAATCAAAGTGGCAAAATTGGAATGGGTCTTGATGGATGACACCATTAAAACAGGATGCACAGACTAGGGATCCTCCACATCCTACTGTGGAAGAGGAAACTAACAACAAAAGTGGAAAACTTGACAATGCAGCAATCACCTGTGGGTATTGTGTTTCTATTTAAGAATCTATCATTAATTACTAAGATTTTTACTGTTTGTGCATTAAAATGTAGTATTACTCAATACTGCTCTGGACTGAGACATTAAAAATTCCAAATTAGAGCTCTGTGAGGAAATGCTGACAGAAAGCCTGTCAGGGGGATGTATGTACTGATTCCTAGCCAGGATGTTTCAAAGACAGGAAAAATAAAAGATAAAACAAAAATATATGCTCATGAACACAGAAAAGATTATTTAACGTCATTATATTATATATAACTGTATCAATTCTAGTTTGATAATTACTTAAGGATTTCGCACCTTCAAGGATCTGAGCTGGTTGTATGAAAGACAGAGCTATGGATGAGAAATGGTCTTAGACTTCAAGCATGTTTCACATTTAATATGAAATGTGATAAACCATTGAAATAAACAAGTAAGATAATGAATGTTATGAATGCTATGAAAATGCTATAGATTAAAACTATAGAGCGCTAATTCCACCAGAGGTAGTTAGAAGGACTTCAAGAAGTGGGTGGCAATTTTAAAGGAAGAATAGGATTAAGGCCTTCTAGGCAGAGAAAACAACTCAAGTAAAACAAAGAGGTTTTACAAAAATGTTCAGGTCCTGGAGAGAGAACAATGAATACTGTAGTTTTAGGGAAAAGCAGCATAGAGAAAGGATAAAGACAAGAAATCTGAATTCAGTGGAAGGAAGTTGGGAGGGCTTTGGATTCCACACTAGAGAATGGGGCTTCACTTTATTGGCAATGCGACACCTTCAAAGGATTTTTAGGAGGGACATCAGTGTATATTTAATACACGATGCACAAAGATTTTCCTGCAGCTGTATTAAAGATTAATTGAAAGGGAAAAAGAGTGGAGATGGTTGGGAAGAAAACCAGCCAACCTCTAAATTAGAAAATGAACGTAGGGAGAGAAAAACAAACAATAGAGCTGAAGAAAGAAATAGCTAGGCCACAACTATGTAATGGCTGAAACCACCTGCCCCATCAGTTTGGTGTTTCCAATTTGCAGTCTTTTGGAGTCCTGTGTTTAAACTTAATTTGAATTTCTAAATAACATAATTTTAAAATGTCAAAAAAATGCATCTACTGGATAATAACTTAGAAATATACTGTTGCATTCTTTCTGCCACAAAGTGGTATTTAATATTGCCTGGTACAACATAATGATTTAATGGATTTTTCTTAAAGGTTAAGTGTGAAAAAATTATAGGCTTGCCAACACCATGTTCACTAATGAGACAGTGGCATTCACTTGCCTTGGTTTTAGGTTTTAGTGACCTAGCTGAGGAAAAACTGCAGACTGCAACCATCAAAACGCCAATTTCCATATCATATTCGTTTACAGGCTCACTCAAAGCTCAAATATAAAAATACAGTTAGAAATCATGTGTGAACATGTACATCTTTGGTGCCAACATGAGTTCTTAAAACCAGAAAAGCTTTTTTTGCATGAGAAAAGGTGCAAGAAATAATCCACAAGTTAAATCTTATATTTGGGTGAAAAACTGAAGAAATCATATGATAATTAATTTGCTACCACCTAGCAAGAGAATGAAGTACAACATTATATGCAAGTAAGTGTATAAATATTTGAAAGAAAATATCAGACAGAGTACTTTATATTTCTTTTTAAGAAAACCCAGTGTCTCTGCTGAGAAGAAGCCCTCAAAAAACTACGTAGTGTCAGGACTTCCATTAGACTTTTGTTTTCATCACATATAATGTTTCTGGACACAATTCAATTCAATATCCTGTTGCAAGACACTAGAACACATAAAATGCCAAAATGCCAGTTAACTTTGTGTCTTCAGGTTGCTAGGGCCCCATGGGGTCTCCCTGGATGCTACTGCCACTCTATCCACTCCATCAGACAGCCCGGGTAGCCCCAGGGGTACTGTCTGTCTCCCTTGTTTGGTTCTATTTTGTTGCTTTTAGTTATCTTTTTCTGATGGAAATAATGTATCTTTCAATGTACATGGGCCCTTCTCTTTTGCATAAAAATGTATCCAATCCCCTCTGGAATCAGATTGAAGTATGTATCCATCTAAGGGGAACAGGCAATGGGGCAAGCTGGGATCATTAAGACAGGAAGATAAGGAAACTAATATGTAGTTTCTGTTCATCCTTGTCCACAGCCTCTGGGACTAACCTGGGAGTGGCCATACTCATTCATTCATTCATTCCTCCCTCTAACTAATACATATTCCCTGAATACCTATTTTACTACAAATACTGTTTTATGCCCTGAAGATATATGAAACAAACCTCTCTTGTGCACGGAGCTTATATTCCAGTTATGCTTCTAGAAAAGCAAATAGGCAATATTGTTGCTGGGGATATATTTTATAGTGAAACAAAATAATTAAGGAGAATAGTGTCAATCTGGAAGGTGAAGGGAAAGTAGTCTCTTTAAAGGGGACTCAGTGAAGACTTTGCTGATAAGATGACATTTGAGCAAGTTCTGAAGGAAAGGAAATCTTGAACCCTGTAAATAACTGTAGGATAAGAATTCCAGGCAAATGAAAGAGCCAGACAAAGGCCCTGAGAAGGGAGTATGACTAGTTCACTTGAGGAACAATAAGGGGACTGACCAGGAAGGCTGGCGGGAAATAAACGAGGGGAACAGTGTTATGTGTGCCCAGGTCTGCATTTATAAAGATGATGGAGTGACACGGATGGGCTAATGTCAGTGAAAGAAGAATGCACTGCTGATAGTTCCAGAGAGAAGATGACATGCCACACCACATAGAGCCACAGGGGGAAGTACTAGTTTTGGTCAAGAGGCATGAGTGAGGGGAAAGCACAAGAGATAGCCTTTAGTGGGGTTAATGTGGGTGGGCAAGGCCAGGAAGTCGGGTAAATAACTTAGGACTGGCTAGTCAGAATAATTCCAGCAGACTTTAGAATACTGCGACTGTCTATAGTTGTCTCATGTCTGGCCCTAGGTTGGTTTAGGGTGGGAATAATCTTGAATTGGTGTATGAGAGTTAGATAAAAGAGCTGGTTGGGATTACAGGCCAACCAGAATTTCAAATGCAAGCAAAAACTGTATCATGGGGAGATGCAAGCCAGTTTAACCACTGGCTTGGCCCTGTGATTCATGAATGCCAAAAAGACAAATGCAGAATTTATGGAAACACGGGATACCATGGTAGAATCCAAGGCCAGAAAACTAAAAGGTGCAGATGATTGATACTGGTGTCTATAAACCACCTATAAGTATTTTGGATTTGACTCTCAGTGAGATGATAAAGCATCTGGAAAGCTTTGAGCAGCAGAGTGGCATGACCTGATTTAAATGTTAGGGACTGAGTCTGCTGTGTAGAAATAGACTGGAGGAAGAGAGAAGAGTATCAGTAGTCTGATTTCTGAATTACCAGGGTGACGTGTCTGTTAAATATCGAAGTGCACCTGTTGAAAGACCAGCAGGTTATATGAATCTTATTATATATTTGGAGATCTTCGGTGTATTTCAGATGTTTTCTTTTTTTAAGGCTGTGAGACTACCTGAGGTCCCTCTAGAAAATGGGCATAGGTGACTGAACTCTGTCAGATGAACCTATAAAACAGACTCAGAAGGAACAGGCAGAGATGAGAACCACAGTGCTTTGGAAGCTATGTGTGAAAACCTTGCTTTGAGAAAGAAAAGGTAATCGCATGTCAAATTCTCCTCAAAGATTTAATATGATAAGGTTGACTGGATTTAGCAATTTGGAGGTCTACGGTAACACTGATAAGATGTGCTTTAGTGTAGTGTGGATGAAAGACTAATAGGAGAGGATTCAAGAGAAAATGGGAGGAGAGAAATTTGAGACAGCATAGATGTTTTCAAAGAGTTTTGTTATATAAATGAGCAGAACATTGGGAGGACAGCTGGAGATAAATACAGATCAACAAATTTGTTTCATTTTTAACGTGGGTATCTCCGTGTGTTTTCATGTCTGTGGGATTAAGTCAGGAAAGTGGCAAAAATAAAGATACTGCTTAGAGTGGGAAAAATTAATGGAGAAATGTTCTTCAGTGAGTAAGAGGGAGAAAGATCAAGTGAGCAAACAGAAGAGTGAGTCTTAGTAGTATTTTATCCACAGCAATAGCAGGGAATACAGAGGATGGGGATACAGGTGCAGACATGGAGTGGCTGACAAGGTAGGAGATATTTCCTGATTGTTTTCTATTTTCTTCAGTATAATAAGCAGTTGAGATTGCAGAATGAAGAGGTATAAATTTGTTTCCGTTTTATACTCCAAAAATATATATCATCTTCCCACTATTAACAAAAAAATAACTAACCTACTATAGTACATCCAGTGAGCCATACTACTGGAGAAAAGTGTGCCAGAATACGCAGTAACTAATGATAGTCCCCTCCCATGTAGTTCAGACATGCCTCTTCAAAGAAGTGTTGCCATATCCCATCTCCATTGGGAAACTATTGTTTAGAATGAGTTTTATCTAAGGATACGCTCTGCCCCATGCAAATAAGTTTCTACTGGATCTGTCCTAACTGCTTGCTGGACAAGTTCAGGCTTTTACAACATCTAGAAATAGATTCCTGCCTGGTTTGCGAGACAGATATTAATATTCCACAAATGTGTAATTACTGATTCTGATAAATACTATGAAAGGAGGAGGTAAATTTGAGCTGAAATCTGAAGAGGAAGGAGGGGAGGCAAAAGAGAAGAAAGAGCATGCCCAAAGACTATGAAGAAGGCATTGGAGAAACCAAAATGAGGCCAGTGTGCCAGGAGCACACAAAGGGAAGGAGAGAAGGGTGATGGAGATGGGCAGTGATAAGGTTGGGTAGACAGGCCAGAGAGGGTCATGCAGAGTCTTGCAGGTCATTTTCTGAATTTTGGTCTTTATCACAAGAGCAGCGCAAAGCCAGTGAAGTCATTTATGCAAAGTTGCGACATGGGCAGGTTTACACTGATAAAGCACTTCAGAACTAGGGCATCCAGAGACGAGGGAGTAGTTTTCTTTTCATGCAGTGAGCTCCCAGAGCAGGCATGGTGGTTTAAAGGAGCCAGAGAATCAGATATGCATGAACCAAGTGCTCTTGGTATTTAAAGACCAAAAGGATGAACATATGAAATGAAGCTGAGAAGACAATATTGATTTAGTCCAGCATTTAAGTCTTTCATCTCATAATTCTACATCCACAGACCTTAACTGTCTCAATATTTGTCTTATAAGAAAGGCCACTTCCTGAATCTCCTCTTAGTCTTCTTTCCCCAAATTTAGGGCTCACTTCCTCGCTGAATCTTAAAAACTCTCATCTCTTCAGTTTTTCCAAAGATTTCATATGCTGAGAACTTAAAGCCCTTTCTTATAACATACCTTCCCCTCTATTATTCTCTTTCTTGTTCTGCATTTCTATTAGTCAGTCACAGCCTATTAAGTAGAGTTGTCTCTCCCTCTAGTTCTCTGCCAGAAACCTTCAACTGGGGTGGAGGGAGGGTTCAGGAATTCACTGAACCCTCAGTCGGGGTGAGGGGTAGGATTCAGGTATTCAGTGTTGCCCCAATTCTAAGCAATCATTTGCTTGAAAGCAACCAGGTAGAATTAATTTGGTTGATAATTTGATCAATATGAGCAAAGTATCCCCCCAAAAAAGGTGTGAAGAATTACTGTTATAGTAGATATTGAGTTTCAGCTATATCTCACTGGTAAGCATTAGATGATCCAAAATTTCCTTATATAGTTGGAAGCCCCAGTTACAGAGAATTGCACATACTTTTTCTTTTAATATGAGAAAAATTACCACTGAATAGAATGAGCTTTAATTTAGTTGTTAAGGGGTACTGTCAACACCAATGAAGAAGATATGATTAAAATATTTTAAATGGTAACTGAACAAATTTTTTGTATGACCAACTTAAAATGCATGTATTATTATCTAAAGCATAACAGTTTTGTGAATTTTAAAGTATTTTCAGGTTAATTTGTTCCATAACGACAAAACCAGCTAGTTTTTATTTTTCTGATAATGTGTTTAGGTTCACATATGCTTTGTGATATGATTTTTAAATTATATACCTTTCACAGTGATGGTGACTACTAATAGAGGCAACATAATAGCACATCCTAAAACTCCCTCTGAACCATATTTGGGACTTAGTCTTTATCTCTGTTTAGAGATTCATTTGGTTTAAGGATATCCTGAGTCAGTTCCATGAGTGACTTTCTCATGTGTACCACTCAATTTTTCCAGTCTATGATAGTTTTAATTGAAATCTCATCAAAGTTCAATACAGCAAATTATCTCTGAGCTAGAAAACCTTGGGCAGAGCCATAGAAAAGACAACAGTCTTGTTCTTCGTATATTTTTTTATTGATGAAATTTATAGGGTGTGGAGGAGGACATTTTTAGTTGCTAAAATAACAGTCACTCTCTCCTCTGCCCTTTTCTTTGCTAGTATATTCTACTTCCCACACTATAGAGGCAGAAAGTACCACATAGTCACTCAGTCTCTCTCAGGCAGAGCACAGTCATGTGACTCTATATTCATCAATGGAATCCAAGGTTAATTTTGCTCGTAGACTCCTGGGAAACATTTCTGTTGTTCATAAAAGAAGGATGAGCTATCTGGAGCTGTGGTAGCCTTCCACTGACCATATGGAAAGAAACATGGATAATGTCAACAAACTGCAGATCAAAAAGAAAGAAAAAACTTGGGTCCCTGATGTCATAATAAAGTCTCTACTCCAAGTTTGGAGCCACCCTACATTTATACTTCATGTTATACGGTCTATTACATATTCCCCTTGCTTAATCCATCTTTATTTGGAAATAAAGACTGATTAAATCTCTAAGTAAACATGTTAACTAAAGATCTTACTGGTAGTTACAAGTGGAAAGGTAATGTATAATTCTTATCTCTGGGTACTTTTTACAGAGCCTATCTTGATTGTGCAGAAGGTTAAGGCAAACAAACCTGGAGTTTATCAATTTAGGAGGCGTGGTCAGCTACAAAATACCACATGGCCTACATAATTAAGAGTATAAAATAAAGAGTTTTATAACCATCACATCTCCCTTTGAGTCAGCAATGTTCTTCGTGCGTTACTTAGAGACTTTACACATTCAATCTGGGATAGGGTGAATCCTAATGCTATAAGGAAAGATGTAGAATACTGTGTTACTAGGCCCAGACTTTATTATATTTCACCTCTATTTCCTTTGACTTATTAGAAAAGTTGGATACAAGGTCAGATCTCTGGCTTTTGTAAATGTGATTTGACAACAGAACCCTTAGTGTTATTTCACTGTCACTGCTTATAACTTTCAGCTTCTAATGAGAAGTATAAAATGTCAACTCAAGCAGGACAATAATATTTTCAGATGTCTAAATAGCAACCCTTGATGCTTTCTCCCTTTTCATTAACTCTCTATTGGTTCATCCTGACAAAAAGCCAGACTCTAAAAATGGCCATGGATGAAATCTGAAATTTTTAATTTATACTGTGGTTTGAGGTCTGAAGAGGAAGACTGTTTATCCTTCAGAAATCCTAGGCTGTGAGTTGAATGAACTCAGTAAGTAGTTTCTTGTTTGAGAAGGGTGTTGGGAAGCACATTTATGGTAAAGGGAGGATTATATCTGACTATTTGAATACCTTCCTGTACAGACTAATATTTTCTCCTCAAAACCACTTTTTATTCTTACATGGTAATAGCATTTTTGATTAATCACAAAGCTGCTCAATGTAAAATAATATTGCCCAACTTCTCTTATTTCTAGGTATGGTGTTGTGACTAAGTTCTAGCCAATGAAATGTGAACGGGATTATCATCATCAATTCCTAAATCATGGCCATAAAGGAAAAAAAATATAATCTCCGTTTTCCATTTTTATTCTCTCTTCCTCTGACTAGCAAAACCCATATTGTACAATGAGATGGAAGCTATTGGTTAAAGATGAAAGGGGAGCAAAAACAGAAGGAGCTTGGTTATTTGATATTTATAGTATTACCACACTAGCCTGGACCAATTGCTAGGCTTTCACATGAAAGAGAAAAAAATTCCTTTTTGATCAAGACATTATTCTCTTTATTCTCTACCTACCGAGATGAAGCAATATTCAAACTAATGCATTCACTCATCTCCATAATGATTCAGCATTTGCCCTCTTTCTATATGTATATATAATTATATATATACAAATATATATAACTATATATATTGCATTTGGTTCTTTAAATATATAAAATTTTAAATTTTTTTCATTCTCCCTTAAAAAATCTTAATATGGTCAACTAAAAGTATTGTCACTTTGCAAAGAAAGAAGATAGGTATCAGAGAACAACTAGCAGTTTCTGTCATATTGGATTATTTTGGTAAATGAACAAAACACAATTGCAGTGGCACATGGGCTTTTAAAATATTATTTAACAAGTTTATTTCTCAATTATCACCATCCACAGATTTTCCTCACCTGTTATTTTAAGAAAATGTTAGCATTTGCCTAAAGTTCTCAATTTAAACTCTTTTTGCATCATGAGCCTTCCCAAAATAATCAGGTAGTTTAAAACTTGTTCCTAGAAAATCATTTTGCTTGGAAGGATGTCAATACAGATGCTCCTACATTTATAAACATTTAAATTAAGAAGTTTTGTGCAGGCACCAAAGCTGACCTCTAGGGCAAATCACCTTAAATCTTGACTTTACAAGCATTTGGAAGGACATTATAAGGTCATTTTATTTTCCTCAACCTGAATTGTTTTGCAGCTACAGGGAGAAGTTGGCATTCTTTTCCTGTTTGGAGCTGGTTTTATGTATTTAAGAACTTATGTTCACCGATACTTGAAAAATGCAAAAGCTCTGAGAATTAGAAGTTCCCTCTAAGGAAGACTTCTGATTTGGAACGAAAATAGTAATAACAAAATTAAAGTGTTCCCATCATGGCTTAGCTGCAGCAAACCTGACTAGCATCCATGAGGATGTGAGTTCAATCCCTGGCCTCACTCAGCTAGTTAAGGATCCATTTTTTGCCATGAAGTTGTGGTGTAGGTCACAGATATGGCTCAGATCCTGTGTTGCTGTGGCTGTGGTGTAGGCCAGCAGCTGTAGCTTCAATTCGACCCCCAGCCTGGGAACTTTCAAATGCCACAGGTGCGGCCCTAAAAAGACAAAATAATAATAATAATAATAATAATAATAATAAGCATAATAATAATAATAATAACAATAAGCACTTTATGAGAAAATAATGTTGTGGGCACATAAAGAATAGTAGGGAGTATTAGCTTAAAGGAAAAGAGTAAATCATGCCATGTGTGGAAAGAACCGTGGACCTTTGCAATACTGCATAATCACCAAGATCTTTCTGTTTGGATCCATAGTCAAAACTTTGCCAGATGTTGGACTCACTGAGAGGCCATTAAAAATACTGATGTCTGCTCATCCCTCCTCAGAGGTTCTAACTTAATTGGTCTGTGATGTAGCATGTGGCCTGGGTGTCTAGATTTTTTAAATATCCCCAAGTGCTTCCAATGTTCCGTGAAGACAGGATTACTGAATTCAGGTAATAGCATCTATGCTGGATGCCAACTGTGCGGGAGAAAATTAGGAATTCAATCAAAACCTTAAATTTAAGAATGGACAGGGGTCTGATTATAAAAGTAGCTCAAGTCAAAGAGTATCAGGGCCGATTATTCCAACTGTCATGGAATAGATCCCTAAGAGTCTTTAAGATAACACTGGCCCTACTGTGTGTAATGATGGAAATGTTCTACATCTGGGGTGAATAAAATAACCACTGCTCACATGTGGCTACTGAGGGTTGGAAATGTAGCTAGTATGACTAAGGAAATTTCTAATTCTAAATTTCTAATATTATTTGGCTAATAAATAATATTTTATTTATTAAATATTAATAAATTAGGGGATGAGAAAGGGGTAGATTGGGATGGTGGGGTTAGCAATGTAAGCTATTAAACAAAGGGGATAAACAACAAGGTCCTACTGTATAGCACAGAGAACTATATTCAGTGGCCTATGATAAACCATGATGCAAAACTCAACCACTCTGCCTACAGAAATATGTACTTTGAGTCACTTTGCTACACAGAAATTAACACAGTATTGTAAAAAAACTATACTTCAATAAAAAATGAAAACTTAGGGGTTCCCATCATGGCCCAGCAGTAAAGAACCCGACTAGTATCCATGAGGATGCGGGTTCCGTCCCTGGCCTTGCTCAGTGGGTTAAGGATCTGGCGTTGCTGTGAACTGTGGTATACGTCACAGACACAACTTGGATCCCGCATTGCTGTGGCTGTGGTTTAGGACATCATCTGCAGCTTCGATTTGACCCCTAGCCTGGGAACTTCCATATGCCACAGGTATGGCCCTAAAAAGCCAATGATAATAATAATATTATAATTAAATATTAATTAATGTATATTTAAATTTAAATTGTCATAAGTGGTAAGTGGATATCTTACTGGATAGGGCAACCTTAAGGTAAACAAAAAGAACATCAATTTGGAGTTCCCATCGTGGCTCAGTGGAAACAAAACTGATTAGCATCATAAGGATGCAGGCTCAATCCCTGGCCTCGCTCCTTGGGTTAAGGATTCAGCATTGCCATGAGCTGTGGTATAGGTCACAACCATGGCTCGGATCCAGCATTGTTGTAACTGTTGTCTACGCCACCAGCTACAGCTCAAATTCGACCCCTAGCCTGGGAATCTCCATATGCCGTGGGTGTGGCCCTAAAAAGACAAAAAAGTAAAAATAAAATAAAATAAAATAAAATAAAATAAAATAAAATAAAATAATATAAAAAGTAAGCATATTAAAAATTTTTAAAAAAGAACATCAAGTTGGTGCATTACCTGACTCCACAGATGTTCAATGTTGATAAAGCAGGTGGCCAGTTTTAGATAAAATTAACATACAGAATGTGTACTTGGAAGGATTTAAAAAGACCCCATGAATTTTTTAAAGCACCAAAGAATATAATCACACTCTTATACTTGCAGAAAGAACCATAGCCTTTAATCATCCTTTGTAAATCCCTGAAGAGACTTGAAAACAGACTTTCAGAACCAAACCTGGTTGTACACATGAATTTATATATGGCTTTTATTTTGATAATTTTTATTAAATCAACCTCCCAATCTATAAATATAAAAGTATGGCAATAAGCTTTATGTCTAAAATAAATTCACTTGAAGGCACACATAAAGAGATATAAATTAAGAATCTGTGCCCATAGAATAAACAAGTATATTTTTTTTCTGTCTTTACATGAATAACTAGTACTGTGTGCTTACCATAGGCTGGAAACTGTACTTACAGCTTTAGATTCATATTCTCATTTTAGCCTCATAATCACTTAAGGACATGTGTACTATGACCCACACTGAACACATGAGGAAATGGAGGCTCATGGCAGTTATTTCAAATTAGCTCAACTCATGGATGTTAAAGCTGAGGCTGCATTCTGTTTTCCTTTTTTTTTTAGGCCGCTTCCCAAGCTAGGGGTCAAATCAGAGTTATGCCATAGTCACAGCAACATGAGATCTGAGCCTTTTCTATGACCTACACTGCAGCTCACAGCAAAGCCAGATCCTTAACTCACTGAGCAAGGCCAGGTATTGAACCTGCATCATCATAGATCCTAGTCAGTTTCCTAAACCACTAAGCCACAAAGGGAACTCCCCATTCTGTCTTTATTAATAATAATAATTGACAAAACTTACAATTATATAGGGATATTTAAGAAGGTTATTTTTACTGCACATTTCACGACCACTACTAAAATAAATGCTCTATCAACAGAGAATAAGCAGTCACTGTCTGAACAAGGTGCAATCTGTGTCGATATGTGAATGTATTTTCACTTGTTACCATACTATTTATATTTCTAGAGCTCTAGCTCTCCAGCAGTAGCTTGAACAAAGCCAAATTCTAGAAGCCATGGTTACAAAAATTCATTACTATTCATAAATGAGAACAACTGATTGCTTCCAATTGTCTCCTGTAGTTTTGCCAAGGCAGTAGGAACAAAAGTAGGATAATGAGTATCACCCATGCCTTTTGTTTTGGAACTATTCATTAAATAAAGATAATGTAGCCAAAATATACTTGAAAAAGATTTGCACATTTCTTACAAATGCATTCAGCAAGTGACAATGGAATTTAAAATCTGAATTTCCAGTAAAGAGAGATCACAGGATTTTGAAGCAGCAAAACCATTTCTAGCTGCTGAAGAATGAAGAGACAAAATAATGAGACCTTGGGAATGTGTCTAAAAAATGTGACAACAGCACACTGAACATCCATCTCAGGCTGTCTCTAAAAAGTCTGACGTACACTTAAAATGCATAACACCGCTATACCAGAGCTTCTTTCAAAATTTATGACCTGGCTTTGTACATGTTACTCTAGACTCCACTAGAAAGATTTTGACCCAGCTGAATGACTGTCACTGGCTCGTGAGTTCTTACAAAGTTATTCTCCAAATACCAAGGGAATGATTATCTCCAAGTCCTCGTCTAATGAGCGAAGTTGCTATTTTCAGCCAGGAAAGGAGATAATACATTTGAAAATTCATGTTACCATATTCTCCAATGCTGCCTTTAGCTTTTGGTTAAAGTCAGTGTATATGTTCCTATTAATATTTCAAAATCATTTTAAAACTATGGAGTCATAGTTCAATATCTAATTATAGCTATTTATTGAATATATAATGTATATACTATATATGTTCCAGGCACTGTGCTTGTTTTAATCTTATTTAATCTTCTTAGCACTAGGGAGAAGACATTATTTTCTATAGTTCACCTATGAGGAAACAAAGTAACAGAGACAGTAGGAATGTGTGCCTGGTGTGCCATGCTCTCAAATCAGTCTATGCCTAGCAAGGAATATACCTGGAGGTGGTTAAAAGTGTGCTAGTCCTTTCTTGTCTGAAAATAGATTACCATTTCTTTCACAGAAAATAGCTGCTTTGAAAAAATGGGGAATGTAGTCTTATAATAGATTCCGAAGATATACTTATTTTCCCATAAGTTGTTCAGAATAATCAAAAGATAATTTCTTTCATTTTTCCTAACATGTTGGAGTCTTTCCTTACTTTGTCAATATTAAATGGGTTTAAAGTCATGTTTATTAACCCAAATCCATTTTATTATGTTTTTATTCTACACGATGACTTTACTCCTTTCTTAATGAGAACCTAAATTGAGTCAGAAATAAATTATTACAGAGCAACAGAGCAGATGGTAACCTAAGTCTGGAAGCAAAAACAAGACCATGTAAATACTAGAAGAAAACATGAGCATATTTCTTTATAGTCCTGGAGTAGAGAAAGCCTTCCAAATTATATAAGTACCACACACTAACCGATTGTGCCACTGGACTTGCAACAGCCTTCCAAATTATGACCTCAATTCTACAAGCCATTAAAAGTTCTATAAATTCAACTTTTGCATGATTAAAAGCACTCTAAGCAAAAGCAAATTACAAAAAAATGAACCTAATAAATATCACAGAAAGAAGTACAAGAAATCCTAAAAATTAAGAAATAAAAAACCAACACAACAGAAAAATGGGCAAGTAATATAAACCCAGTGTTTAAAGGTTAAAAGAAAAAATGTTTCAAACATGAAAGCATACAAACCTCTCTCAGAATAAAAGAACAGAAAACTGTAAACCATACCAAGATAAAATTTTAACCTATATGTAGACGTGGCAAAAATTGAAAATTTACAATAACCTCTGTTAGATGATTTGTGAGAAGATAATTCCTCTAATATACTACTAGTAGGAATAAAAAAAAGTGCAGCATCTGTGGAGACCATGGACAATAACTATTAAAATGAAAATGTTTGATACATCAATCCCTATTTTTTTTAATATTCATAATGGATTTTATTTCAATTATAGGTGTACATAAATCATCACAAGTCAGTTTTATAGGTTTTGTATCCCCAACCCACAGTGCATCCCCCCACCCCCCAGATTGTCTCATTTGAAAAACCAAGGTTTTCCAAAGTCTGTGAGTCATTCTCTATTCTGCCAATAAGTTCATGGTGTCTTTTTAGTTTCCACATGTAAGCAGTAGCATTGGGTGTTGCTGTCTAATTGTCTGACTGGTTTCATTTCGCATGATAATTTCTAGGTCCATCCATGTTGCTATAAATGTTGGTCATTCGTTCCTTTTAATGACTGAGTAATATTCCATTGTGTGTATGTACCATATCTTCCCTATCCACTCCTCTGTCGATGGGCATTTTGGTTGTTTCCATGACCTGGCTATTGCACATAGTGCTTCAATGAACACTGGAGTACATATGTCTTTTCAAGTCATGGATTTCTCTGGATAGATGCCCAGGAGTAGGACTGCTGGATCAGATAGTAATTCTATTTTGAGTTTTCTGAGGAATCTCCATACTGTTTTCCACATTCCCACCAACAGTGTAATAGGGATCCTTTTTCTCCACACCCTCTCCAGCACTTATTGACTGCAGATTTTTTGATGATGGCCATTCTGGCCGGTGTATTTCTACTCCGGCTTTCTTTTGATGCCTGTTTGCATGGAATATTTTCTTCCATCCTCTCACTTTCAATTTGTTTATGTCTCTAGAAGTGAAGTGGGTCTCTTGAAGACAGCATATATATGGGTCTTGTTTTTGTATCCATGCAGCTAGTCTATGTCTCTTGGTTGGGGCATTCAGTCCATTAACATTTAAGGTAATTACTGATATATATGTTCTTATTGCCATTGTATTAACTGTTTGGGGGTTTCGTTGCTTTTTTTTTTTTCCCTGAAGTTTTGATATAGGAGTCTATATACAAATGAGATTGTCTTAAGTTGTTGGTTTCTTAATTGCACGTGCATCTCCAGAGACCTGCATTTATGCTCTCTTCTCACAATTTCTGATATTGGTAGCATAATTGTGAATGGATGATTTAGTATCTTTACTGTATATATGCCTTTCCTGGTGAGCCTTGTCATTTGTGGTGTTTTTGTTTCTGGTTGTGGCCTTTTCTTTTCTGACTAGAGAAGTTCCTTTAAGATTTGTAGTAAAGCTGGTTTAGTGTTGCAGAAATCTCTTAGCTTTTGCTTATCTGTGAAGGTTTTGATCAGTCCTTCAAATGTGAATGAGAGCCTTGCAGGGTAAAGCAATCTTGGTTGGAAGTTTTTCCCTTTCATCACATTAAGTATATCATGCCACTCCCTTCTGGCCTGTAGGGTTTCAGCTGAAAAATCTGCTGACAACCTTACTGGAGTTCCCTTGTATGTCATTTATTACTTTTCCCTAGCTGCTTTCAAAATTTTCTCTTTGTCTTTAATTTTGGTCATTTTGATTAATATGTGTTTTGGGGTATTCCTCCTTGGGTTTATTTTATATGGTACTCGTTGCGCTTCCTGGATTTGAGTGAATGGTTCCCTTCCCATAGTAGGAAAGTTTTCAGCTATTATCTTCTCGAATATTTTTTCTGTCCTCTTCTCTCTCTCTCTTCTCCCTCTGGCACCCCTATAATACGGATGTTGGTGCGTTTAACATTATCCCAGAGTTCTCTGAGACTCTGCTCATTCCTTTCAATCTTTTATCTCTTTTCTCTTCTGCATTAGTGATTTCCACTAATCTGTCCTCCACCTCGCTGATTCGTTCTTCTGCCTCCTGTATTCCACTGTTGGCTGCTTCTAATGAATTTTTTATTTCAGTTATTGTATGTTGCATCTCTTGTTTAATTTTTATAGCTTGTATTTCTCTGCTCAGTGTTTCCTGTAAATTACCAATCTTTGCCTCCAGTTTATTTCCAATGCCTTGCATCATTTTCAGCAGCAACAGTCTTAAGTCTCTTTCTGGGAGGCTGATAATCTCATCACTGAGCTGTTTTTCTCTTTCTCCCTTATCTGAGTTAGAGTTTTCTGTCTCTTCATTTTTATAGGTTTTTGGTGTGGTGACCTTTTTGCCAACAGTAGAGTTGTAGCCTCTCTTAGTTCTGGCGTTTGCCTCCCCTGTGGCTAAAGTTGGTATGGGGGGGGGCGCTTGCTGTAGGTTTCCCAATGGGGGACTGATGCCTGCCCACTGGTAGGTGGAGTTGATTCTTATCCCTCTGGTGGGTGGGGCTTTGTCTCTGGATGAGATTAGAGGCTGGCTGTGTGCCTGAGGGGTCTTTAGGCAG
>PVHT021183617.1:16479718-16572209 GCA_004024745.2 Catagonus wagneri | reverse complement strand
TGTGCCTGAGGGGTCTTTAGGCAGCCTGTTTACTGATGGGTGGGGCTGAGATCCCACCTGGATTAATGTTTGGCCTGGGGCTTCTCAGCGCTGATGGGAGGGACCAGATTTTCCCAGAAATGGCCACCTCCAGAGAAATGCAGGCTGTTGAGTGTTCCCGAGAGCTTCACCACCAATGCCCTTCCCCCACAACAAGGCACAGTCACCCCTGTTTTCCCAGGAGATCCTCCAAGAATTGCAGTCAGGTTCCACCCGGATTCTTATGGAGACTGCTTTGCCCTGGGACTCAGTGCACGTGAAAGTCTGTGTGTGCCTTTCAAGAATGGGGTCTCTGTTTCCCCCAGTCCTGTGGAGCTCCTGCACACAAGCCCTGCTTCCCTTCAATGCCAGATGCTCCGGGGGCTCTTTCTCCCTGTGCCCGATCCCCAGGTGTGGGGTTTTGACATGGGGCTCAGAACTCTCAGTCCTGTAACTGAGTCTCTGTGATGCAGTTACTTTCCAGTCTGTGGGGCTTCCCACCCAGGAGGTATGGGGTTGCTTGTATCGCGTAATCACCCCTCCTACCTCTTGATGTGGTCTCCTCTTTGTCTTCTGGAGTAGAATATCTTTTTTGGAAGTTTAGAGTCCATTTGGTTGAAGGCTGCTCGGCATTTGGTTGTAGTTTTGTTGTTTTTTGGGAAAGAAGTTGAGCTCCAGTCCTATTCCACCATCTTAATCCAATCTCTCTGATCAATCTCTATTTCTAAGAATTTATTTTGCCAATTTACATGCATATATCCAATACAGCCTATCTATAGGCTATCCATTGCAATATTTTTCTGTAATTGCAAGACTGAGAAAGAAAAACAACAAATATCTATCAATGGGGGGAATATGAGAATACACCGTAATTGACTTAACCACTTCCTTACAGTTGTTTTTTTTCCTCTTTTCACTTGTTTCACTTAATATCACATGCTCCAGCCTTGTCCTAGAGAAGGGCTGGCATAGACTGGGCTGTAATAACATCGAATTATGGGAATGTGTGAGGCCCATATAGAGCATAGGAACAGAACTCATATGACCTCCCTGCTCTAGAGAAAATCTGGCACAGCACACTCACCAAGCTAGAGAGGGGGAAGCAAACATGAGCCAGGTCCAGGCAGTGATGTTCAAAGAGAGATATAACTCTAAGAATGGGGATTGAGCTCATGGCATCAGGAGAAGAAACAGATGGAAGAATTATTTGAACCATATCTACGTCTTTTGGAGTTGGTAAGGAAGAAGAGAAAGAAAAAGGTATCTCAGGTAATTTTGCTGAAAAGTTTGCTTCAGCAAAGAATTAGGAGTATATCAGAAACCCGAGGAGATAAGAAATATCCCAAGAAAACGGTGCTTAAAAAAGCAAACAAGCAAATACGACCTTCCTTCCTGTCCTCATCCATGCCAAAATAGATTTACTAAGACGCTGCTGGATAGGATTGCCAGAACTTATGTTTCTCTCTAGACGCCTTTATAGTTAGTCTTAACATTGTATAGGAACATATTTCCATTATCTACAATATCATAAATGCAAGGAAGTTGTTATTTATAACATTTACTCAAAGCAGTGAATCCCAGCATTAAAGTGTTAAATCTTACTCTATCATATTGGCATTAATCTAGGCAACTGTCAAGAAATCAAAAAGATAGGAAAAAGCTGAACAATAATCATATACTCTGAATACTGTAGTATTCAGTATACTGTAGTAATCAGTATGAATACAGATTATATCTGAATCAGTTATTTAGAAATCTGTTAAAACTGTATTAAAAATAACCAAATAAATTTAAAGATAATCACTTCAACTGTGCATAAAAGGTAGGTTGAATTTTTTGATGTGCATAGTTCAGCTATACCCAGAACATTTTCTTCTCCTCTGTGATTATTTAAAATAGTCCTGCAAGTGCTAATGCTATAATTTCTGAATATGTAAAGCTTTAGGAGGCCATGTTTTAGCTACAGAAACCTGACTGACAAAATCACTTTGTAATATATAATTTGACTACCCATACCTTAAGGCTATATAAATTGTGACTTTATTAGATGGGAGTTAGTGAAATTAGGACTTTAAGATACATAGGTTTTACTTTACACACAATAGATATGACTATCTTGATTCAAAGGACTAAACAATTAATCAATCGGTACCAAAAAAAAACAATCAAATTAATTTTGCTTGGAACTTTTTTTAAAGAAAAATGTTTTTTTTAACTAATGACATTTCTTCCAAAAGAGTTCCATTATGTGAACACATTAACTGTTTTAAAAATCCCTGTTAGAGGGAGCTCCCGTCGTGGTGCAGTGGTTATCGAATCAAACGAGGAGCCATGAGGTTGCGGGTTTGATCCCTGGCCTCGCTCAGTGGGTTAAGGATCCGGCATTGCCGTGAGCTGTGGTGTAGGTTGCAGACACAGCTCGGACCTAGCGTTGCTGTGGCTCTGGCATAGGCAGGCAGCTACAGCTCCGATTAGACTCCTAGCCTGGGAACCTCCACATGCCGCTGGTACGGCCCTAAAAAAAATGACAAATGCCAAAAAAAAAAAAAAAAAACCCTGTTAGAAAAGGTCAAAACTGAGATTTAATAATTTAAACTAATAGAGCTAATAATAAGTGTTTAATTTATCTAATCTAATAACAAGTTTTTTTTTTTTCCCCCCAAAGAATTCCTATCTCCACTTATTGGTACAAGATGGAGCCATAGGGCATATATGTCATTCTGCAAAAATACAATTCAGGATGAAGCAGGATATGATTTATTCTGTTTGAAATAATATCTTCTTGAGGATAAATTACATGCAATTTCATTAGAAGGGTTTTGAGAGTCTGGTTTGGGGACAACTGATTATTTAAATAGTCTTGCCATGTACTATAAAATTGTTTGTTGCAATGCTTATGGAATTTGAACTGTAAGAATTGAACTAAATTAATTCTGAGCCTGACAATGTTATTAAATCATATGAGACCTTGCTGTTGTACTGCCTATGATGTCACAAGCAGCTAGGATTTTGTAGAAAATACCCATTTAAACTCCTGCTTAAATTTAAAAAAACCTTTAATATAAAAAAATGTAGATAAAGAGTATCCAGGATCCCTTGTAGGGTGACTTTAATAAAATTCTATGCTTAATAAGATTCTTAGCTTTATGAGATGTTAAGATAATATGGGGACCCAAGTGTTTTGTCTACAAAAACAACTAAAAAGAATATAACTCAGTTTTAATATCCTGCCAGGATTAGAAGAGGTTCCCCCAGGACAGGAAGCCTAAGAGCAAACAGATGAACACAGAAACCCAAGGCAAACTCACTTTTTGGCTGAATATTTTACTTAACAGAATTTAAGAAATTTTAGGTATTCTCTAGACTTCTGCAGGCAGAAATCCTCAGTGGTCAAAAAGTCTTTAAAAACCAAGTTGTCAGAAACGGCCAAAATAACCCCAACACTTTTACATGTCATATAGACAAGATCCACTCACCTTTCGGACTTCAGGCAAGGTATATCTTAATTACCCAACAGCATTGCAGGCTATTTGCCCCATAATTTTTAAAACTGAAAATACTGATATGCTAATATTTCTTATCTATGGAAAACTGCTAGTTGTTTCCTAACATCTTCTTCTCCTTTTTCCATAATAATATGATTGTAGCTGAGCATATGGCTGCCCAGTTAGACGCAGTATTTCCTAGCTCATCTTGCAACTAGGTCATAGCACTACATTCACAACAAGGTCACGTGAGCTTAATGGCAATCTCCTCCTCAGTTTTCCTAAATAAACCGACACCCTCTTTTGGGCTTTTTGTCACCTTCCATGAGTGTCCGGTGACCCAGCTTCAACCACAAAGACAGGCTTATTACCTTTGAGGGCAAAGCTGGGAGAAAGACCTTTTCCCTGACGCCTTCTGGGGCAGGTCTGCCTCCCCAGCCATTGCTGGATAATTGCATTCTTTAGCATTTGAATAACTGTATTTGAGAATCTCATTAATAAAGCAACTTAGCCTTTTCCCTGAGAAATACAACTATCCTCATCCTATATCAGTATATGCTGTATTGTGAAGAAAAATAAAATATATTTTTAGGGCCACACCTGTGGCATGGCATATGGAAGTTCCCAGACTAGGGGTTGAATCGAAGCTGCAGCTCCTGGCCTACACCACAGCCACAGCAACGCCAGCTTGCAGTAACGTCAGATCCTTAACCCACTGAGCGAGGCCAGGGATCATACCCAAGTTCTCACAGATACTATGTAGAGTTCTTAACCCACTGAGCCACAGTGGGAACTCCTGTACTGTGAAATTTTTAAAGGAAAAAAGCGATGACATATTTACTTAGTCCAGGGCCTGGCTCATGGTAACATTCAAGAAATATGTACTGAAAAGACAATGAAGAATTCTCTCAAAGATTTAGCGGTATTGCTTTTTTCAGTCTACAACAGTGTCACACAAAAAAACTTCATTTATTTGAGTATAGGTCTCATGTTATTCCTCTCCGGGCTAAATTTCAATTCTTTAACCTTTCCTTCTAAGACTTATTTTTCAGTACTTTAATCATTATGTCACTGTCACTCTCCTTTGGATTCTGTTCGGTTTCTCAGCATTTCTTTAAAATGTAATGATCAAATATGCATGTAAACCGTACAGTGATGGCATTCAGAGCATGTCAACTCAAAATATCCTGCATCAGCATATTGATTATCTTGAGTTAGGAGCGCCTGACAAACAGCAAATAGCAAAGACTTTCCTCCTTTTTCTTAAAAGCAGATGAAATTCCAACATGAAAAAGATACTCTCTTCACCAGAAGGAAAGTAATGTTTGTATCATTAAGGATGAGAAGTTGAGACTGAGAGAATTCTATATAGACCTTGCTAAAATCATTCTTAGCTTCCCCATATAGTTTAGTCCTTTCCACAACTTCCTCTCTTGATTCAACCTTAGAAAGAAGTTAGTAGGTTTGCTGTATGAAGGCTTCTATGTCATGTAAAATTTAATATAAGTCTGTATGTTGTTTGCCTGTTAATCTGTTCTATATCAAGTTAATTCTCAGGCCCAGCTGAAAAACCCTAAGCAGGTCAAGGTAATCCAGGAAGAGTAGGACTAATACAAATTAGAATGGAAAGATTATTTTCCAAACTGTCCATGTGATATTCAGTCATATTTTAGTAGACTGGTAAGTATTAAGTCCTTAATAGGTTAATTGTTCACCACAAAAACTAAAATAATAATATATTTATTTCATGATACAGGAAAAAGCTCTGTTTCCCTAAGCTATGTACTTGCTGCTATACGTTTTTGTCTTGATATATCTTCTCTTTTTAAATTTCGTTATGCTTTTGTGAAACCACATCATCTTTATCATTGACCAGCATAGTAGCTTTTGATTTGTTTTACCAGGTTATCATGAAAACAACAAATAAGATGAGAAAGAACTCTGAATTTTCATCTGAAAAGTTACTTAGCTTGATCCAAAGCCACTGGTAATGATCAATACTGTAATTCATATCACCATATGAATTACTTTAGGGATTGCATGCAACTCCATATAATAAAGCTTGTTTAATCAAATGGATTTCTCTCACATAATCCTAAATGTGAAAAGGGAGTAAGGGAATAAATAAAGATTTGCATAGCCACTCCACATGCCAGACTTTTTTTGTTTGTTTTATTTTTGTTCTGCTTTGCCTTGCCATCCCTAGAATGGATCTATCATCCTAATTACTGAAAGAGATCTGCCACACACATATAACAGGGCTAAAGGAGCATACCAGTATGTCTACCCCTCTTAATAAAGTAACAGTGATTTTCCCATAAGCCCACACAGTAGATTCAGCCAGAACTGCATCAGATGGTCATCCATAGCTAAAGGGGAGTTCCAGGAGGAAAATACTTGAACTGGGCACCCTGCCTCCCAGAACAAATTTGTGATATGTTAGTAAAAAAGAGGGGGAAATTTGCCATGAGTGAACGAATCACCATACCTGCCATGTTTTATAGCAAGAGTCCAGATTATAATTCCTAGATTATGGACAAAAATTTATCATCGGGAAAAATAAAAAATGAAATCAATAATTATATCCTCTTTCTCATTAATAAGCATAACTATGTCTATAACTATGCTCTACATAACACTTATTAGAGGAAAAGTACTGTTGGATAATCTATTTTGGTATTTATGTAAAGTTGCAATTTCTGAAATTTCGGGTTTTACTCCTTCCCAAAAAAACTTCAATGGTTTCCTTTAACCAGCCCTCTGGCAATACAATGTCCATGCTGTCCAAGAATATTAAGGGGAAAAAAAAAAGTACTGCTTTTTTTTTAACTTGTTGGGATCTCAGGTCCCTATCCTGAAGGTCCGCTTCCTTCCCCAAAGCAGGAAGTCTTGAGAAGAGAAAGATGCGGACTCACCGAGTCTCCATCATAGGTATTGGACTAGGACTACTCCTTTGGATGTGGAACAACTTTCAGTATATAAGAATCTTCAGAAACACATTCCTTATATTTGCTTTTTTGCAGGTGGTTTACATAGACCATACAGTCATCACTCAAATGAGAATGATACACTTTTACGGTGGATATCTTCTATGTTTTGCTATGGCTGCTTAATCTGTTCCCAAATCTAGTGACTTAAGGAAGAATCTCAATACCTGCTGCCTATTTTTCCATTCAGGAGCCCTTTGCCAACACCCCCTAACTATTACAAGTACATTGTGGCCCTATGGCAGGGATAGTAAGAAAATGTCCTGACTTTAAAGATTAAATATGCCTGAGATTGAATTCTCTATTTCCTATCATTGGTGACCTTCACTGAGTCATCTGAACCCTTAGACCCTGTATCCTTAGCTGGGAATTAGATTTATGGTATCTCCTTGCAAGAAAGGAATTACAATGGCCTGTCTCTGTTACTGTCAAACTGCACATTCTACCAGAATGACTCACCAGAACGAGGGTTTCATAGCAGTTATTTACAACTTTACCAAAACTTTCCTGCAAGGAACCTAGGAAAAGACATCCTTAGCATGCTTGGCACTGCTGAAACTTGACAGCCTTTAGGAGTGGTACACAAAGGCTATTATTTTCCATCCTGTGAGTCTCTAGAATTATAGATCTATATGTAAACAGTGGCTTTTTGTCATTCTGAAATTTGAATTGAATGTTTTGTTAAAAACAATGCACTAAACTTTGAAACGATGACAGCTAAAAAAACATAAGGCCAATACCTACACATCATAACTCCATTCGAATCTCTTTGCCTCACCAGTATGAAATTCTGTCTCCTGCTCTGCCGCTTTATATATTTCAGATTCTTACTGCCTCTGCATTTATTATATAAGCCTCTGCACTTTCGGTGTTTACTAAGTTTAACCATTAAGAGAAATTATTGTTTCAAAATTCTGTAAAGGTTTTATTGTAATGATGATACGATGTATTCAAATTATCTTGGGGCTATTTAAAAATTTTTTTAATTCCCTTTATACTATAAAAAGTTTGATGCCATTATTAAAAATGAAACTCTTCTTTAGGTTCTATGGATTATATGCAGTTTGAAATTTATCTTAGAATCCACATTTGTTTGTTTGCTTGTTTGCTTGCTTGCTTTAGGGCAGTACCTGCATCATGCAAAATTTCCCAGGCTAGGGGTCAAATTGGAGCTGCAACTGCTGGTCTATGCCACAGCAACAGCAGGATCCAAGCTGCATCTGCGACTTGCACCACAGCTCACAGCAACTCCAGATCCTTAACCCACTGAGTGAGCCCAGGGATCGAACCCCCATTCTCACGGATTCTAGTCAGATTCGTGTTCGCTGCGCCACAAAGGGAATTCCCTAAATAGTTATTTACTAATGGAAAATATTTTAAATACTTAGCATTCAATATTTCCCTTTTAACTAATGTGCAATAATAGAGCAGCAGAGAGGAAAATGTATGACCTCAGTGAGAAACACAAGGGCTACTTCAATCTCTGTCTTCGGGCTAAATGATAAGGCCGCATCCTGGATGTTACCTGCCATACAGGGAGGCTGCTGTGGCTCATTCACACACTTTGTCCTCACATGGACTTTGCTCAGTGCGTGAGCATCCCTGAGGTCTCTTTATCTTCATAAAAGGACATCAGTCATAGTGCATTAGGGCCTCAACCTTATGACCTCCTTTAACCTTAATTATCTCTTAAAAGGTCCCATCTCCAAAAACAGTCACAGTGGGGGTTAGCACTTTAACATAGGAATAAGGGTGGAGGCGGGGAGTTGGACACAATTCAGTCCATAACATCTATGCTGGCCACAGTATAGGAAACCCTGTCTCCTTGGTAGTTCCCAGCCCCAACATGGCTTTATTAATGAAAGAACAAGAAATGCATATGCTTGGGTTAACTACTGACACGTGTTGCATATGGGGTTGGGAAGTGAGGGTTTGGGAAGTGAGGGTATCACCTGGGCTTTTGTGCATACCATAGGAGAGAAATACTTTCCTAACTAGGGTTTCAGCGCAGGCTTTAATTCTGATGAATTATAAAAACAGCCCTATTTTCCATAATGAGGAAGGAAGATCAGTTACAGGACACACACATGCCTACAACAAAGAGCTCTGGGGGACACTGCTCTAACTGAATTAAATTCACCCTGTGCATTCTTGGCACCCAGACTCTAACAGCCCTTGGGTATCGACTAATATTTTGAAGGAGAAATAGAGAAGGTAATATTTCCTTTTTTAAAAAAGAAAGAAAGAAACTAAGGAAGAAAGAAACTAAGGAGGTAGAAAGTAACAGGGAATGACTGCTAAAGGGCACAAGGTTTCTTTTGGGAAGTATGAAAAAAATTTTGAAATTAGGTGGTGGTGATAGTCGCATACTTCCTGAAAATTCTGTCAAGTTATATACTTCGAAGGGTGATTTACTGTATGTTAACTATATCTTAACAAAGCCATTATTAAAAAAAACAAACAAAAACAAAAGGGGGAGTTCCCTTCGTGGCTCAGTGGTTAACGAATCCGACTAGGAACCATGAGGTTGCGGGTTCGATCCCTGGCCTTGCTCAGTGGGTTAAGGATCCGGTGTTGCCGTGAGCTGTGGTGTAGGTTGCAGACGCGGCTCGGATCCCGCGTTGCTGTAGCTGTGGCGAAGGCCGGCGGCTACAGCTCCTGTTAGACCCCTAGCCTGGGAACCTCCATATGCCGCAGGTGCGGCTCTAGATAAAACGCAAAAGACAAAAAAAAAAACAAAAGGGGATTCCCTATCTTGTCCTCTCTACATGGATTCACTTCTATAAGAACTTCGATTTCCTCTGAATTTTAACACGGTTAGATGCTAAAGTTTATGAAAATGTCTTTGAAACAAGGCATACTGGGACTTTATTCTACAAACTTTAGGAAGCCGTGTTGTGTAATAGTTAAAAACTCAAATTTAGGAGTAAAGAAACACCCTATTTCAACCTCCAGATGTACCTTTTCACATGTTAGATAACCTGTAATGAGTCATCTAATCTCACACATACAGGCTCAAAACCATTATGAGCTAAGTGTACTTACTATTTCCATTTCTCAGATGAAGAATCGGGCTCAATCAAGGTCACCTAGGGAGGGCCTGGGATGTTGATATTGGGAAGAAATAACATATAATGGGTAAGAGGGAATGCTGTGGAATGGGTTAATCTGACTTAAAACCTTCAAGTCCAGGCTCTGTGACTCCCTTTTTGCTTTTGTCTGGTTATTTAAGGTCTTTTGGCCTCAGCTTCCTTACATGTAAGGCAGTGTTTCAGGTATCCATTGCTGCATAGCAAGTCATCCCAAAACATGAGGACTCTAAGTGAATTCCTAGGATCTCCCCCTGGTTCTGTAGGTTGACTGGGGACAGCTGGGCTGTTCTCACTAGGAGTCTCTCATGCAGCTGCATGCAGATGTTGGCCTGGAGCCGCAGTCATCTTAAGGCTTTCCTAGACTGGGCATCCAGCATGATTTACACACACAACTGGCAGCAGATTCTTGTTGTGGACAGGGAATTCCGCTAGGGCTGTCCATTGTGGCCATTTCATACAGGTGGGTTTTTGCAGCACGGCTGTTAGGTTCCAAGGGGGTAGCATCACAAGCAATGTTTCCAGAGGCCCAGGTGCAAATGATGAGCTCTCCTAAGAGTTAACTTTGGAAGTCCCCAAATGTTACTTGTGCTGTATGGTACTGACCAAGCTAGTCACTTAGGAGAGTGTAGGTTTAAGAGGAAGAGGATTAGTTATCACATCTTAATGTGAAGATCAGCATCTGCATATACCTAGGAAAGGACTTTATGGCCACCATCTTGAAAATTATTGACCACAGTCTGCTCTCTGGCCACCACAATATACTCATCCTCATCCCAAGAGCCCCAAAGACTCATCTCATTATGGGATCAGCTCAAAGCCTAGGATCTTGCAGCTACATCAGCCTCAAGAGCAATTCCAGGGGGACAGTTCCTCTCAATCTGCAGATCTATGAACCAGCAAGACTTATTTGCATATCTGTTGTACACACAACACACAATGGTGAGGCAAATATAGGATGTCGACCAAAGATACTCCCATTCAAGATAGAAAGGGAGGGATAGCACAGAGACATCACTGATCCACTGCTGACTTGGATGCCCCACTTACTTGATCATAGAATGCCACTGGCTACCTTTGTCATTAAGAAAATTAAATTCCACATAATCACTTGTTTTATTACCTAGCTTGTCTACCAGGTGGCAAGAGTTCTGAGAGAAAATACTTTCTTTACCACTGTTCACTTACCACCTGGTACTTAATATATGCTTAGTCAGCATTTGTTCAGTAAATTAAAACCAGAAACATGAAGTTTTCTTTGCTCTGCTAAATGTGTGACCTTGTATTAGTTACGTAATTTCTCCATGGTTACATTTCCTCACCTGAAAAGCAAGGAGTCTGCATTAGATCTCAAGAACTGTGGCTAGTTCCATGATTCTAGCCTATCGGTTCTATATTATCAGGCTGGGGGCTTCAGCAGCAACACTCTTCTCAGATGCCACAACTGGTCAGTATTTATTTTCAAGGGCTCCAAAGGGTACTAGTTGATGGAAATAAGGTAGCTTTGCATAACACTTCACAAAGCAATGACAAATAAGGCTCAGGAACCCAGACACACTGGGGACAGAAGAGCTGAAGACAGTCAAACTGAAACGAAGCTTGCATTGCTCTTCAGACATCCTACACATTCACCAGAAAGCTGGAAGGCAGACCTCAGGAACACAGTCTAGATACACCCCTGTACAGGCACCTGCAGTACTGACTCAGAGACTTCTAAGCAAGGTTTGGAGATGGGAGCAGTCAGTGCTCATATCCACCAGCATCACAATGCTCAGAAGCTCCTGAGGTTTCTGCTCTTGGTTCTGTTAGGAAACAAAATGTGGGCACAAGGCCTCGTTTGAACTTCTCTTTGCGTTTTGATTCCTATCCTTTTATGAGAGTCTTGCCTCTGGCTTCCTCAGCAATGAGACGTCTGGAAGACAAATGCCCACCTTTGAGCACTGATAGTGTCTAAGTCACTTCATTTCCTAAAGAGGCTTTACAATCACCACCTACTGTTTTTCTATCACTGTACCGATTTCCTTCTCAGAAAGAGAAACCTCTATGACCTCATTTGCAGATCTCCTCCCATCCCCTCCCCATTCCCTTTATTTAATATTCATTTGCAGCTCTATAGCAGTGGTTCTCAAACTTTAACATGTATTAGAATCAGCTGAAAGGCTTGTTAAAGCACAGGTTGCTGGGCCCCACCCCCAGAGATTCCGACTTCAGGATGGGCCCAAGTATATGCATCTCTAAGTAGTTCCCAAGCGATTCTGATGCTGCTGGTGTGGGGACCACAGTTTTAGGATCTTTTAGCTCTAGTGTATACACCAAAAACCAAGTTTAAAATCATTTTCTTGGGAGTTCCCATTGTCGCTCAGTGGGTTAAGAACCCAACAGTGTGTGTAAGGAGGCAGGAGCAATCACTGGCCTCACTAAGTGGGTTAAGAATCCAGTGTTGCTGCAAAGTGCAGCATAGGTCAAGGATGTGGCTCGCGTCCCGCATTGCTGTAGCTGTGATGTAGACCATCAGCTGCAGCTCCAGCTCTACCCCTAGCCTGGGAACGTCCATATGCCACAAATGTGGATGAAAAAAGGAAAAATACATATTTTCTCATTCTTAAGTTTACTTTTAATGACTAAATGTTTTATTGCTTTCAAAATAAGATAACTTTTGCTAAGAACATAGATTTTTGAAAGCCTAGAATTTTTTGCTTCATGTGAAAACTAGACCTGTTGGGTTACTTGACTAAATTATCCGAAGTAATAGGATATCTGAATTAAAATTAGAGATGAGCCTTGATGAGGTAAGGTCTCAGTCTCACCCACTTTGAAGCCTTTCCTTAGGAATTTTAATGGAAGGGACGGAATACGGTTCCCCCTTATCTTCTATTCTTTCCTTGTGTAAGCATATACTCTGTTTGTTTTCTCTCCCATGACACCATCCAGAACACTAATAAATAAGTACATTACAATAACTAAATTCAGGGCATTAAAAAAAGAGAAAGGCCAGTTCTACCAAGTGAGACTGATCCACAGATTTTCTATTCATTGAATATTGTCAACTCAACCTTAAATTCAACAAAATGAACAGCACTTTTTTGAACCACTTAGCACCTGAAGATAGTGGACAGGTTATTTAACCTCACTGAACTTCAATCACTTTGATGGAGTCCATGGCAGCCTACCCCAGAATATGCTACTTTGGCATGTGCATTATTTTCAACTGAAAATAAGCAAGGCCCAGCAGACTCGAGAAGAGCCCTTTACTTCTCCCCCTTAATTGCCTAAAGAGTTTAGACAGGGGGCCTGGTCCAGGAAAAGGACCATCACCAGAGCCAAAGAAAGCCACAAAGAGTGTGGGGAGCTGTGGTAAGCTGGGGGATCAGGCAGGTCCTATTTGTTCTCTCTGTATGGCTTGGCAAACATTGATTTACCAAATATTTGCTCTTTCCATCTTCCTGTGAATTATTTTCCTTACCTTTGAACCCCCTAACCCCTACTGCCTTCTCCTTAGCTCAGGATGCTATGTAAGCCTCTGTTACCTGACTGGGAGACTGTCATGCCTATGTGGCTCCCATATGCATGAAATTAAATTTGTTTTTTTCCTGTTAATCTGTCTTATGTCAATTTAATTATTAGACCAGCCCAAAAACCAAAAAGATTAGAGTAAAAACATCACCCTTACATCTTCACTTATAAAGTGAGAGCGATGGTACTTGCCTTCTAGTATTTTTAGGACTAAATCTCTAAAGTTTCCCATTGCCAAGCCCTGAAACACTGCTGATTGCTCTCTTTCCTTTTTTTCTTCTCCTAGTTCTGATAACCCTAATATTTCATAAAAACAAAGATAAAACATGTTATCTTGCTTTACCATACTTTTGTTTTATCTTGGAGTAAAGTATAACTGTTGTAAATTCAAAGCCTCCATTGATTAGACATCCTTTAATGCTATTAGCTTTCTATGTTGACTTTAATTCATTCCTTATTTTTATTTATTAGATTTTAAATTAGTTGTCACTTCATGTAAAAATCCTCTCTTCTTTTGCATCTTAATCAATTCCTTTTTCAGAGTTTATTGCTTCTCTAAATTACTGTCAAGATCTTAAGAGCAGGACAGAAAATGCTTAACTCACATCAACTTACATGTACTTCTTCATCTTCTCTAAGTTTACACTAAAAAGCATAGTTGAGGATTTCCAAGGCTTGATGTAAAGAAATAGCAACAATGCACATTTTCTGAGCACCCACTACATGACACCTATTGTTCTAAATATTTGCTATGCCCTGCCTCCTTTAGTTTTCAGAATCCTTTCTGAGGTATTATAACCATCACAATGATAACGCAGAAAGTGAAGTACAAATAATTAGCTTGGATGGCATATAAGTCTATGTTTTAGAGCCAGAATTTTAATCCTATCTATCTAATTCCAAAGGTCACAAGCTAAATTATTATGCAGATCCCTGTTTAAACTTAGAACGGTGTTGGATTATTAAAACAATTTCCCGGCTATTATGTAAGAGAGCATGTAAGAGAGCAGTCCCATAATTACCACATCATTGCTAAATGGGATTTTTACCTGGTGCCACCAAAGAAAGCATAGTAGTGAAATATTATAATTAGTACCCAATATTTCAACCATCTTTACTCTTTCTTCAAAATTTTTGTCTATCATTTGCTGTTAGGCTCTATCCTCTAAACACATAATAAAAAATATGTTTTAGAAAAAAAATCAATTTCATTAGCTACCACATATTAAAGTCTACTACCTGCCATTTCATTTCTATGTATTTCTATATATTAGATGGTGGCAAAGGATGAAGCCAGGAGAGTTTATAATCTGTCTATCCTTTAAATCATTGCGATTACAGTAATATCTCTGTCTCCTAGATGTGAAAGCAAATGTGAGTAAATAATCCATTTCTTCTAAGTCAATTATTTCATGTAATTCTTGGAAAATTATGTGTTGCTATTAAGACAAGCCAATACCTGCTTTTTTTTTTTGACCAAAATCTCTCAAGTTTTTGACCCACAATTTCTTGAAAGGAAAAAACTCAGTAGCTACTATTTAGACTGCTATGATTTTTAGGGTGATGACAGGTGCTATCCATAATTATGAGGGGAAAAAACATGGATCAGTCAAATCAGAAGCAACAAATAGATTGCATTTGGCAGCTGGACCTGTTCTGTACATTCCATTTGGTTGACATTCCCCTATACTCAATTCTTAGTAAACCTAGAATTTTATAGAGACAAGGCCAGAAGTTACAAAAGCCGTAATTAAAAAAAAAAAAAAACTCAGAGGTTTTAAGAGATAACAAAATTTTATAGGAAAGAACTACATATTACTGACAAAAAAAACCCTGGATACTGAGGAAAAAGGGAAGGCAGAAGGGAGGAGATAAATTAGAAACAAAAGCCAATGATGCTAAAGTTGGTGGATTTGGAACAGGATGATGCATAAGAGCCAAAGGAGAATGTTTGCAGAAGGAAACAGGAATAACTCAAAGCCAAAGCCAAAATGATGGCTTCCTCAATTTCTAACTGATTGCTTCTCTCCTAGGACACTGCACAGACTGAGACGGGGGTGGGGGTGGGAGGAGGGATGCTGGCGAAGCAGCAACCGTCACATATGAGTCAGGTCCCGATTATACTCTGCACATTAGTTTCCTGTGGCTTCTGTAATAAAGTACCACAAGCTTGCCACCATCAAACAAGACAGACCTTTATTCCTTCATAGGTGTGGAGGTCAGAAGTCTAAAATCAAGGGATCAGCAGGGGTGTGCTCCCTCCAGAGGCTCTAGGGGAGATTCTGTTCCTCGCCTCTTCCAGCTTCTGCTGGCAGCTGTCATTCCTAGACTTGTGGCTGCATCATTCCAGTCTCTGCCTACATGGTCACATTATCTTCTTTTCTGCTGTGTGTCTCAAATCTCCCTCTGCCTTTCTCTTATATCGACACTTGTCATTGGATCTACAGTTCAATCTAGGGTGATCTCATCTTAAGATTCTTAATCATATCTGCAAAAAAGGTAATATTAATTGGTTCCAAGGACTTAACATGGATATATCTATCCCTTCAGTAGGCTAAGGCAGACACATTTCCACCAAGTAAAATTTGATTGAATATTCCTCACAAATAGAGTTGCTGGAGAAAAGAAACAGTCTCTCTTCCGGGTGATGATTTTTTCTCCTTCAACATGAGTTTGAGCATAGTTTTCACTTAGTGTGGGCATTGGGTTGGGGTAGAGGAATATAATAGAGAGGTGTCCAGCTGTCCTTTACAAAGACAGACCTTTTCTCCAACCCATCGTAAATAAAATCCCGACTCTATGAGAAATAGTCAAATGAGGCACATTTAATATTACTAACATATTACCGACAGGTACTTATCCCCAACAGAAAAAATATATTAAAAATTTTCCATTACCAAAAGCAATTTTCCTGGGACAATATCAAGTTTAGCACAACACTCCACTCTTTCAAGCCACCGGAGATCTACTGAATGTCTATAGGATTCATAAATAATCCCCAGCTTGAGCAAACTAAAAGAAAAATGTCTAATCTATATCCAGAGCCTGGAGTAAATCGTGCCCTTGAACATCTGGCTTGATGTGATATTAAAATGTTATTTGTCTATCTTTCTGCAAAATGCATTCTGTATGATCACCAGGGATGTTAGAAGCTTAGTCAATTTCCCAACAACAGAAGTAGGGGATGAATTTTTGCCTACCAAAGGATTGCTTCTCTATTCTTATCTAATACAATATTTCTTATTTTCTTTCCTAAAGCATATGGCTAAGGACTTCAGAACGAGTTAGTAATACTAATTATAATTAGACCCACAAATTGAGTTTTGTAAAATGAAATTATAAATAATGGAACTGACTTTATGAGAGTTATATTTCTTGACAAGTTGATAATAAATGGGCATAAAAACTCCAAGATTTTAACTCTTAAAATCTATTACATCCAGAAAGAAGTAAAAAAAAAAAAAAAAACAGCACAGCAAAAAAAACAGTAATGAGACAGAAACACCTGTGGTCAACTTCAGAAACCAAATGGATGTCTTACATCTTGTCTTTTCCATCACCCATATATGAATACATTGAGACAAATAATTGGCAATAGAAAACAAATAGAACTCAGTTTAGTTCCCAGTTTAGTAATTGTTTTAATCTGCAGATGCCTTTCCTCTTAATTCAGTATTTACAGCATCACAGAGTACATTTTCTATTTCATATTCACTTCACAACCTTCATCTGTATGCCTCTTTAAAGACAAAGCTAAAGTACAAAAACAATTTGCTTCACTAGAGGGGATAATACAGTGCATATTGATGTGGGAAATTTCCATCTCTAACTTTAAGGGGTTAACAATTGCAAGAAAAAAAACAAATAGGGCTCTCTTTCTTGTTGTCTCTCTCTCTCCCCTCCCTCCGTCTGTCCTTCCACACTCTCTCCCTCTCACCCTTTGTGATTCCTACTCCCCTGATTCTCTGTTCCCTGCTTCCAAATGAGAACCCAGCTGTCAGCATTGTGCTGCAATGCGAGGGGTGTCAAGGACATTCTGCTAAGCAATGAACAGACCATTGATCATTGTTTTTCTTCGGTGTTTACAGAGAATCTCTGGACAAGAGAAGTGTCTTTGCCATGCAGAAAGCATTGAGAGTGCTGCAAAGTTTTGGCGTTTTGGAACGACACATTAAGCTTATTAAGTTCGGAATATTCAGGAGGTTAAAATAGCTGTTTGCTTTTCACCATTATTGCCTCCATGAAATATACATGTTTACATCCAAAAACCTAAACCCAGAGTCTCTGTATGGTAAATATAGGGAAGAACATCTTTACCCCCACAGTTCTATATTGAAGCTACACAAAGTGACAAAACACTCAGGCATAACCATTTTAGTCTGATAAGTGCACATTTTAAAGACAAAAAGAACAAGAGTAAAGAACTCTCAAATTACCATCTGCAAAATAGCCGTGAATTTTTAGCATACAGCATGAACCATGGTAGCAAGACAAGTTGTTCTTTAAAAGCTCTGAATAAGCTTTTAAAGTTATGGATCTGCAACACAAACAAATTTAAACCTAAGAAGACATCCTGTTGCCATGACAATATGATACACCAGCTCCCTGTCATGATGGATCCTGAGCTTCAGGAATATGATCACATCATTGTACTTTGGGGTTCTCTGATAACAACGGGCTGCTTTTAAATCTTATTAACGTATTACTCAGACATTTGTTTTTAGTCTTAAAAAATAGATATAATGTCACAGGCAAATAACCCAGCATAAATAAAAAAGTATTATGTATATTTCTTTCATATTACATTTTCATCTGATGTTTGTAATAAACTATGAAGTTACCCACAAGATCTTTAAATTAAAGAGCTAAAGGATATCTATTGTTCAAAACTGAGAAGTACCATTTATCAGAATTACTAGTTTTTAATGCTTCCATGAAAAGAAAACAACTTACTAATCTGAAGCCTCAGGAAAACTTATTGTGATATACTATTCATTACACAATGGTGTCTACAAATATGCTTTCAAGACAAAAGAGAGGAACAGAGGACAGGCCCTAACTTGTCACAAACAACTTGAGTCCAAAATAATCTCTTTTGAAGCACAAAACAAACAGGGAAAGAGGTTTCTTTCTGCCAAGGCTGCTGGCAGCTTATCACCAGCCTTCTTCTCATTTGCTGAGTTTTTCCTTGCCTTCTTGTCTTATTATTTTGGAAGTGATAAGAAATGAAAAACTAAACTGCATTACCATTCATTCATTCCCTCAGTAAACATTTAATGAGCATTTTAATTTTTAAATAGGAAAAAGAGCAGAAGAAAAAGCTTAGCCTAATGAGGAAGGCAAATATGAGAAAAATAATTTTAATAGAATCTTCTTAAAGATTGTGGTTCTGAAGTGTAAAGGATTTCATTAAGTCTCAACAGAGTGTAGTGTTTTGGCACAAGTAAAACTCAAGAGAGATGAGGTATGTTCGAGGTGAGCATTTTCCCAAGCAATGAGGTGGCAAGAAGGAGAAGGGTCATTTCAAGGAAAGGACATGTAAAAGGCACATAATTTTGGAATTCATATTCTATTTTGGGAAATCCCACCAGGTGTGTTTACCTAGGATGAGGTGCATATCGAAAAACAGTATGAAAAATGTTTGCCATAATAAGGAGTCTGTACTTTGTCCTGCATAAGAACCCATCAAAAACCATGTGAAAATAAAGTTCAAAAAGTATTTGAAAAAGCTTGTTTGAACAGAATGATGGAGACTAAAGACAGAAAAATTGAGAGGGTCTTTCAACAATCCAAGTGGGAGAGACTTGAACAAAGATAGCATCTAGAGAGAGATCTGGGAAATATCTGAGTAGTGAATCTGACAAACCTGGGTAAGCTAATGGATGCAGAAGTTAAGTATTTCTGACATGAATGATGGGGTGAGCGCTAATACAGTTTTCCACAGTGAGGAATACATTTGAGGAGATATGCATACTAGATGGGAGAGGGAATTACAGAAAAATTCCAACCAATGGACTATAAGGAATAGACAGAAGATAAAATACCATAGGATACAAAACAGCTACACTGAAGAGATATAGAGAAGAAGAGGAGACAACAAAAGGAAACAAAAAAGATCGTAAGAAAGTGGTAGCCTTATTTCAACAAAGATATTTCAAGAATAAAAGAGGCTACCATATTGAAATGTATTTAAATATATTTAAATGCTTTAGTGTCATAAAGATACCTGCTAATATGAAAACAATGTATAATATTTAACACTTTATAGTACTTTCTTATACAATGTGTAAACATCATTTGTTCTCTACCACAATCTGTGTAACTAGACTAGGTATTATTACTTACCTTGTTATTTTCTGGAAGAAAAAACTGAACGTCAGAGAGATTAACTGAACTCCTCCAAGGTTATAGCTTGGTTACCCAGGACTGCTGCATCCATTTTCTCCGGGTATTTCATGAAATGATCTAGTTATATCTGCACTGCATGAAGAGCTTTATTTCATTAAAATATCTAGAAAGTTATTGCATTAGCCAAAACCAATCCATGTCTTCTCAATTCTAGAGAAGGTTTAAATAGCTAAACAAATAACATTTAGTGATCACTGCCTTTGGTTACAACTGCAACTCAGATATAACAGTTATGAAGAGTTAAAAAAAGGAAGGCTAGAAGAAAGGGTCATAAACATTTTCTGTAGAAGGTAATTCTACTCAAGTCAAAGACAATGTAAGCTTTACTCTCAAGTGAATATTGCCAGCCTCAAGGAGATAATAATTATCCATTAGCTGCTTCAGATATAGAAACAGAATACACAATTTTAGCCTAAGTAATGTGGCAAACTATTAACTGAGTCCCTCCCACCAAAATAATCAATAGAAGGAAAAACAAAAAACTATTCCAAATAGTATAGCATACATTAAGTATCTTATACTGATGCATAAAAAGTAAATGGAAAATGCTTGAGAAATCTGACCCTTAAAAAGCTATATGAAAAATAATGAACACATCAGATGAACCGAAACTCAAGCCACATTTGCACCATCTTTCAGAACTACAGATCCTTGAGAGTCATAAAGAAGTCAGCAAGTACCCTAAAATCCATCCTCATCTCAGTGTGGTCAAAGAGAACATCTCACTCATTAGTTCTTTGCAATAACGAAAATTATTACTTTCGGAGTTGCCATCGTGGTGCAGAGGAAATGAATCCGACAAGGAACCATGAGGTTGTGGGTTCGCTCCCTAGCCTTGCTCAGTGGGTTAAGGATCTGGCATTGTCATGAGCTGCGGTGTAGATGGCAGACGAAGCTCGAATCCTGCGTGGCTGTGGCTGTGGTGTAGGCCGGCAGCTGTAGCTGCAATTCGACCCCTAGCCTGGGAACTTGCACATGCTGTAGGTGCAGTCCGAAAAAGGAAAAAAAAAAAGAAAGAAAAAAAGAAATTATTACTTTTGAAGCTTAACTAGCATTTTGTGACACTTTACATTCTGTTTAATTTTAGCCTAAAAAACTTTTTGGCTCGGGCAGGCTGATATTTGCCCAGTTTTATCAGAAGGAGAAGAAAGCAAGCCATAATGTGAATTCATGTGTTCTGACCACATCTATCAAGTCACTGTGCCACTCTATGCTCCCTTTAATAAACTTCTACTTTAGTTTTCCCATGATAAAGCCCATGAAATGATCTTTCACTAGACAGGAAGAAATCCAATCATATTAAGATGGCAATTGTCTTAGAGCAGTTGCATTTATTTCAAGATTACTCATGTGGTACATAGATGGCTAATTCCTTTTTCTTCTCTAAACATAAAATATGTTCACAGATAGCCAAGTGTGTGTGTCCTAGGTTGTATTAAACCACTAGTATGTTACTACAGGACTCAGGGACTGCATTTTACTTATACATGTTGACTTCATAACTCAGCACCATGGCAAATAACTATAATAAACACTTCAAAAGAAGCCTCATCTCTTTATGCATAATGTAAGCATCAAATACAATGACCTTTCCCATATTTGCACATTAGTAATTTTATTTTAGTAGGGGTAATGAATTCCTTTGCCTCTTGATGTAATCCTCGTTTTATAAAATATTAATCATCTGGTATTCAGAGTCCTTCTTTATAAGTCAAATTTTAAAGTCTCTCTGCTACAACCGAAGATATAAACATGGAATTCTCAGATAATAATCATGGATTCCCTAAGCTTCTTAACAGTATTTCAAGTAGGCCAGTTAAAACATGCCTGCAAACAGAAAAGAATATCTGCTAAGGCTTTGTCCTCAGGAATTTTCAGGGAGTAAAGCAGTTCTGAAGAGCATTCTTGGGCCTCTCTAGAGAGGCATACAGATTTCTGCATAGTGCCATCAATGTTAGGCTTCCAGAGTGAGGCAGGCATTTAAATTATTGATTAAATTGGTTTGGGGATGTATTTGTGAGGTGTGCATGTGTTTCCGTCCGTAATTCTCCCAGAAATAATGAGATCTGAGCTTAAACATCATCAACAGGTATACCGTCCCAAAAAGGTTCACACACCATAATTGTTGTTATATTACAATTATATAATTATTATGGTTATTGTTATTTATGTCTTTATTCTTTTCAACAATTTTTAAGCACCTACTATGTGCCAGTCATTCTTCCAGGCACTGGAATTACAAAGAGGAGGTCCACAGTCTGCTCTCAAAGAGGTAACATCATAAAACATGTTTACTAGCAAGTCATTATCATTGTCAGACATATCTTTACACAAATGTAATTGTGAGAAAAGTGACTCCACACTAAAAAAACAATATCCCCACAAATTAAAAATTTTCCTCCTGCGGAGAGTTCCTGTCGTGGCTCAGTGGTTAGCAAATCCAACTAGGAACCATGAGGTTGCGGGTTCGATCCCTGGCCTTGCTCAGTCGGTTAAGGATCCGGCGTTGCCGTGAGCTGTGGTGTAGGTCGCAGAGGCGGCTCAGATCCCGCTTTGCTGTGGCTGTGGTGAAGGCCGGCGGCTACAGCTCCTGTTAGACCCCTAGCCTGGGAACCTCCATATGCCACGGGAGCGGCCCTAGATAAGGCAAAAAGACAAAACAAAAAACAAAATAATTTCCTCCTGAATTTTCAGGATTTTGGATGCAAGACTGTGTTCTATCTATTTTACCTTAATCCAGTCAAAATTTTGGTGGGAGTGGTCAATCTCTAAGGCCCTACATGAGAAGAACAATTCTCAAGCAGACTTCTAAATGCAATATCACAGCCAATCCTGAGAGTCTTGGAATTAAATGATACAGAGAAGGAAAACATGAAGGAAAATTGACAGACAATTTGAAGAAGAATGGAGGAATAGATGACAAGAGCGGCTCTAAGGTCACAAAGAGTGTTTATGAAGAAAAGAGCTAACTGAAGTTACTGGACAGTAAAGAAATAGTCTAGTGACGTTCCCATCAGTGGCACCAACACCATCATTTGTCCCATGGCTAGTTATTAGAAAGATGGGAGACGCAGTATTTCAATTCTACTTATATGACATTATTTATAAAAAATAAATATATGACGTTTACTTATATTTAAAACACCTACTGTTCCAAATATAGTTATTTCTAAATCATTTCATGAAAATTTTAATAATAATTAGCACTTACTGCTTTTTATAGGTTCAATAAACATGCTAAACGCTTTAGGTACATTATTCTTCATAGGCAAAACTCTATGAGACAAATACTATTATACCAGTTTTCAGACAGAGAAATTGTAAAACACAGGGCTTCATTCATCCTTTTGCTTTCCATTTGTCCCTACTCTGCCCCCCAAAATTTGACATATGTACCGGATTCTAAAGTAAGGGCCAGAGAGCTGTACCATTTGGGATAGGTATTTTAGCTGTCTAAGCCTAAATTTTCATCTACAAAATGGATAAAATAAAATTGAGTATATCATAGTATCGTTGTGAGCATTAAGATAACTCACATAAAAATTATTTTGTTTATAACTGGAACAAAACTAACACTCAATACAAGAATTATCATTACCATCATCACCTCTTTCAGATAGCTGAATAGACAGCAATGAAGAGCACCAAAATTTTAAAGAGCTTCACTCACAGTTAACTGGTAAGTATTTTATAACACACCAGGGTGGATATTGGTTTAAAAATGAAATGCTGGAGTTCCATATTATAGCATGGCTTTCTTATTTTTTTAACACTATCTAGAATATTAGCCCCAAACAAACAGCACTGAGTTCGATGAAATTAGATGGCAATACCTAAATACTGTTAATATTTGTCTTTCTGGTAAATGCCTGAGGGCCTCCTTGCATTGCTGCGCATGGTATTCAGGTTCATGGGTCCCGAAAAGTGGTATAAGTGATATAACAGCGTTACGACACCTGCTATAGTACACAGGGACCAGCATATGGTTAAATCTCTAATGTCTATCATGCATATCCTATAGAATACAATACCTTCGAAGTAGTAAATAACTTTGTTACCAGTAATTTTCCTTTTACCCTCTACTTCTCTCCTGGTCTTCCTCACTCACTGCCCCCTCCCCCTTCTATTCATGTGACTGGGCTGCTCAGTGGAAAGCAAAGCAAAAAGTCATGCAGCTTTGATTTGTAAATGCTTAGTGGTCCTTTTAGGAAAAAGGAGAAGAATTTTGAGCATAAAATATATGAGAAAAGTAGGCTAAAGAGGCTCCAGAATTTGAAGTAACACACAGGAAATGGAAGGCAGCTGCACCAGACCCAACATGTCTAGGTAGAGGTGAATAAATCATATTTTAACTGAGACATGAGTGAACCAGATGGGATGAGGGACAACTAAGCGGCTGCCAGCACACTCATGCAACATGCAAAACCACACCCCTTCCCTCAAAAACACTCATAAACAAAAGAATATTTTTCTCACATTTCTGGAGTCCAGGACCATGGTACAGGAAGATTCGGCGTCTGGGGAGAGCTGGTTCCTGTTTTGATGGATGACCATCTTCCAGTTGCCTCCTCACGTGACAGAAAGTACAAGGGAACTCTCTGGGGTCTGCCTCTCTCTCTTTTTATAAATATATGGACCCTGGTCTTAGTGTGGCCTCCACTGTCCTTCCTATGTCGTGTCCTGCTCCCACAACACAAAATCCTTAACGAACCTCGAGGTGCCTGACTGCTGAGTCAGACGCCAGCACATGCGCAGTTTGCACCCACACACCTGCCCTCAATAATCAGGCCCTCCTAGCCTGATGGATAAGGCCTGCTCTAAACCACCAAGCCCTATTCCCTGTGTGAGGGGTTTTCAGAACTGCACCTTTAATGAGGTTTGAATAGGGGTGGTTACCATCAGACCCCTTATGGCCCAGCTATCCTTAAGGGCTTTGCTGCCTATCTGGCAATCATGATTCTTAGGTGTTTCACCTAGTTCTCTTTTATAAGTCCTATTCATGGAAGCTCTGCCCTCATGCCCCAATCATATCCCAAAAGCCTACCTCCAAGTACCATCATACTGGGATGTAGATTTTAACATAGGAATTTGGGGGAGACACACTGAGTCAATAGCAAAGACAGTACATAAAATTCCAGGATTTATCTATAACCCTAGTGAAGGGGGGCAGAGTCCAAATAGATTGAATTTCAGTCATGTGAGAATAAAGACTCAGATTGAAAACTGAAATTTTATATAAAATGCATGGTTTTTTTTTGCATTTTCACTGGATCTGAATCAATGGACCCAGGTTTATGCCCACTCTACACATCCTAGTCCTCTCTGTGTGATTCTATGTGTGTATATTTAAATACACATAAAGACTTATCAATATGGCTAAAAAATTATGCATTTAATTTCTAGTAAATTCTACATAATAAATATTACACAAAATTTGTTCCCTAGGACTCTGAAAGGCAAGAATGATGATTTATTCATCTTTACATTAGCAGGACTCAGCCCAACTAATGAACTTAGTAAGCACTAATCTTTCAAATACAAAGTAGTCACTGAATTCAATTAAACGACTTAATGACTACATTAAATGATTTTCATGTGAAAGAAAGTGACATGATCAGAAAAGGTGTTTTGAACATTAATTTGGAGGCCTTAAGTAAGACAGCATGGATAGTACAGCTAGAAGGCTACTGAAACACCAAGGAAAACGGTTACAAGGAAGTGAGCTTGGTCGGTGACCCCAGGAACAGAAAGGGGGGTATGAATGTAATCTCCAAAAAGGAATTGACAAAACTTGGCATCAGTTTCTTATTTTAAAACTACAGCTTCCGTGGAGTTGAGCCTAGAACGATTTCTATCCCTTGGCCAAGTGCTTGAGGATAGAAAATAAATATTAACTGTCAGAGATAAAAGGTACTAGTAGACAAAGCTTTAGAAAGAATAAAATTTTAGAATGAGTAGTATTCAAGCAGCTCATCCATTTAAATTGTCTGCATTTAAATATTCTATCAAGTTAAAATATGAAACATCCATTAAGTCTTTGAAAATACCTTTATGTTCAGTACGAGATTGTTAATAAAGTTAAGTACTAAACCTTAAAATAACAGTAACATTAAGGGCAATTATTATCTATTTTCAGTAAACAATAATGAATAACGCATGTGATAAGCTTGCTGGATTTTATATAAATATATATATTTTATTTATTACAAACTGGAATTAAATTTGTTACCAATTCCACACCTGAAATAGGTTAGTAAGTACTGCAGTGCCTGGGGCCTTTATTATCTTTGAGCAGTGGTGAAATGGAATATATCATAAGGACATATTTAAAAAAGAGATTCATGTCTCCATAGTAAAATCAAGGTGAAAAGTTAAAATTTATCATTTTAGGGCATAATTAACTGGTATAACTTTCAAATTAAAAATATGCAAACATATTCTTAACATTAGAATTTTAACTATGAAAAATAAGAAACACTACTCCAAAATACCTTGAATATCTACAGAATTTTATACCATAACAGTTATCTTTAAACATTATGCATTATTTTACAGAGTATAATTTGGATGAATTTGGTAGAAAACTACAACCTCTGACCCTTTTTCTATGAGTTCCTTTCAAATTTTGGATTTTACTGTGGTGTTCTTTGATATAAATTTTGAGAGAAGCCAACCTCTATTACAGGAAACTCCTTTTGATATCATATTTGTTCAACACAATTTAATGAAAGGGATACAACTAAGCCATGCGGGAAATATCCAAGTTAACAAGAAAGGAGAGGAGTTCCCATTGGTGTTTTCTCTCCTGCACCTCAGGTTGCTGCTGAGGCATAGGTTCGATCCCCAGCCCAGTGCAGTAGGTTAAGGATCTGTCATTGCCACAGCTGTGGCATAGATCTCAGTTACTGGCCTGGGAAATTCCATATGCCACCAGTACAGCCATTAAAAAGAAAAGGAGAAAACCACTTGCCTCTTACTAGGTGCCTCTTCCCAGCCACACTTGCCTCACAGCCTAGAAGGTCCTTGGGCTAGTCTACCACTTTTATTTCCAAGGTGTACGTACTTTCCATGTTCCCTGCACACTTACCACAAAATCCCCTTATAAGCACAGCTGGCTCCACATTCTTCACAAACTTTATAAGTACGTCATTATTGTATTATTGAATTATTTCTAGACTGGGAAGTATTGGAAGAAAAAAAGAAAGGGTAGCCTCAAAGCCTGCTAAGCCCACAGGTCATTCTGAGGGAAATGTTCATGTCCCCGGCTGCCTTCTGCCTAGGCAAGTGGCATCCTGGATTATAGATATCTATGCCCTCCCCTTCCACCAAAGTCGGCTGCACCTAAAAGATTCCCTCATTTTCTGACCCACTGGGTATCTCTAAGTATTCTTTGAGGGGCCAGGAATTAATCTAGAATTCTTCGGCTGAATTATTTTAAATAGGTAGGCCTCACTGTCCAGTTTTCTGCAAGCATGTTGGCTCTGCGCTTGGACTTTAACAAGGTATAAGACAGCCATCAGTCTGCTGTGACAAAAAGCCCTACCCAATTCCTTGAACCAAATTTTCCTATAGCTATAAGGCATGCAGAGAGACTCTGATAATAGCTGCGAAAATCTTGAGAAAGCAGATGCTATTAAAAAAATATATATATGTATATATATATACATACATATACACACACACACACACACAGGCTAGAGAGATGAACAGTAAAAAAGGTAATTATTGATCCCAGAATCTTAGGGAGAACAAGGTCACCGAAATCATAGAGCGCTAGGACACCATACAAAAATGTCTGCTTTTGAGGAACCAGTGAATTCTGCTAAACAATCTTCTAGCTTCCAACTGTCAAACCAGTCTCTACAAGGCCTGCTTAAAAGGTGATTGCTAGCTTGTTCAAGTTCTAGCTGCCCTTTTCTCCTGCCTTTCCTTATAATAAGCCTCCAATATATATCCCTTTTCTTTGCAAACTAAAAGATTCAAACAAAAAAAAAAGGGACACCTAGCTTTCTGAGTTAGAGAGAGGAAAATCACAAATTATATAAAACTTGGATATCTATATTTCTTTCCCCAACAGCCACCTATAATCTAAGCCCCCATGCCAGCCTGCTGAGCGGAAGCACTGACTTAGCCCCAGGCTCTTCTGAAGGCAACTGTATGCACCTCCAAGGGTTTCTGTGTCCTTGGATGTGCAGAATAGGTTTGGTCTCTGCTGGTTTCTTTACATTCATCTCACTTTTGCTATGAGAGAGATGAGCACATGCCACCATTTAAATAACCAAGGACCTACTTGAACTATTAATAAAGGACAGAAAATATTATTTGTGTTAATTGTTTTCCTTTGAGAGAAAACGTACAATGTTTGAGAAGGTCTTTTTATTTTCTGACCCACAAAGTGTCCCTAAGTATTCTTGGAGGACCAGGAATCAAACTGGCAATATCTTCAGTTGCATTATTTTGAGTAGAGGAACCTCAAGGTCAGCAATACCAACAAGCAGCCTGTGATGTCTTTTAGGTAAACAGGTTTGGGTGGGCAAGGTTATCAAGGATCATTGCTCTCTGAACTAGACAGAACACAGTCAGGACTCTGATAAAGTTTTATGTATTTCTTTACTCAAGGACAGAGGCAATTTACCTAAGCTGAGGAGGTTTAGCAGGAGGGGAGTGGAGGATACTGTACCCCTCCCTGAGCTAGACCTCACTCCCTCCTTTATCCTCCGGTGTCATTTGGGTATGTTCTTATTCTGTCTCTGCCCTTTACTTCCCAAAGCTCTTCCTAATCCCCCTTTTCTCCTTTGATCTTATTGTAAATTTCTGTAGAAAATAAAATCAGGTTCTAATCACTATTTCCTTAAAAATTTTTCAAGTGTTTGGTAAATTTCCATACATAGTTTCTGCTGGTTCTGAAGATAGAAACGGGTTCTTTTCTGTCTGTCTTTGTTCTGTAAGAGAAAGTAGTGAATTCTGGTCCATCTTACAGGGCTCTGGTCCATCTTTACTCCTGGCTATCTTTGGGGGTTTTTTTCATTCTATTTTTCACTCTACTCCCCAAAGAATAATTTTATTGTGAAGAACCCCGTTATAACTACATAAGGAAGATAATAGTCCTCTTAATATATTTCTTAAATAAAATTTTATTTTAGGATAGTTCTAGATTACAGAAAAGTTTCAAAGATGGCACAGAGTTCCTGTATACATCATGCTCAGTTTCCCCAGTTAGGACTATTGCTATCATACATTTCTTATAATTAATGAATGAATAATGATATAATTACTATGAACTGAAGTCCTTTAGATTTCCTTAGTTGTTCCCAAAGGGCCTTTTGCAGTTCCGAGATTCCATCCAGGATGTTACATTATATGTAGTCAGGATGTCTCTCTAAGCTCTTCTTGGCTGTAACACTTTCTCGGGCTTTCTTGGGATGACCCTGATAATTTTGAAGAGTACAGCCACATTTTCTGTGAAATGTCTCTCCACTGAGATTTGTTTGACTTTGGCTATGAATTTTGGGGAGAAAGACCAGAGACGTAATGGTTTTGAAAAAGACCATTGTCATCACACCTTACCATGGGATTCATCACTGTTGATGTTAACCTTGGTGACCTGACTGAGGTGGTATTTGCCAGGTCTCTCCTCTCCATTGTGAGTTACTCTTTTCCCCCTTTCCATACGAACCCTTTGGAAAGAGGTCCTTATGTAGAGCTCACACTTAAGGAGTAAGGAGTCAGATTCCACCTCCCTCAGGACAAGGTATCTACATAAATTATTTTCCTATGTGGGAGATTTTTCTATTCTCCATTTTACTTACAGATTAGGTTTTTTATATAAGTATAAATTCATGTATATAATTAATGCTGTGGACAAAAAAGCTAGTACTAGTTGATCAAACTGTTCCAGCTTTGGCTTGTGGGAGCTTTCAGTTGGCTCCTGTACCACATTCCCGTCACATTGTGTTTGTGATAGTACTGCTTCTGAAATGACAAGATGCTCCAGGCTCATCTTGCATATTGACTGCCCAGTCCTAGAATTGGCCATTTCTCCAAGGAGCCCTGGTAGCCAAGATCTATGCACTAGTTGTGCTCATTGCTATTGAGTGATGTTAAGGTAATGTTGACTATAATTTTCGAGGAGTAACATATCTGACCTTATGGTAAGAGACCTTTGCTTTTCCACTAAAACTTTATTTATCCACTGAACATTTAATCCATTAGAACTAGATTATCCACAAGAAATTATCCATTAGCACTTAGTTGATTCACTTACCATTAAACATAATGTATAGCAAAGTACTCAGCAGAGAGTGAAAGGTAAATATATCTTTATAACAACCTTCTGAGGAAGGTAAATGTACCGTCCTCATTTACCAATGAAGAAACAACATAGTTATAATAACTTGTTCAAAGAGCTCCCTGGTAGCCTAGTGATTAATAATTGGTATTATCACTGCTGTGGCTTGTGTTTGATCCCTGGCCTGGGAACTTCCACATACTGTGGGCATGGGCAAAAAAAAAAAAAAAAAAAAAGTGTTCAAGTCACACAGATGAGACAGACCTCTAATGGAGGTCTTCTTCTCTTACCACAGAGAATTGCCTTTTTTTCCCCCCTAAAATGAGAATATTTGCTAGTATTTTCATTCTTAAGGATTTCTCTTTCAGATCAGCCTGGCGTATGTAACTTTTCAGAATGTAGAGTGCCAGTTGGCAATGTCAACAGAGGGCAAATGTGGGATGTGTTTGCAGATGGCAGAGAACAGTGATTGGAGTTTGGGACTGCCAATGAGCCTGTGCTGGCCCTCCATGTCCTCCTCATCACAGCTCCAGTAGTCACCATTATTGAGTCAATGTCATCATCCTTGTGTAGAAAATGTTAGGAATGTCATTCTAATAAGGTAATTACATGGCTCCGTTCAAGGCAAATAATAATTGCCAGCTCCCATCTAAAGCACACATAATGAGGGGAGAAGCCAGCCTCAAAGCATAGAACTTTTGACCGAGTCAAAATATAAAATGGGCAGCATCCCTGGATTAGGAGTTGGCAGTTCAGACCACACATTTATTTTCTTTTCAATATTATCACAACTCTTCTCAGCACAGAGATTAAAGAGATTACTGACAGAGCCCTGAGGTTGGGAGCCCAAAATTATGACCTTTCTCATCGTTTTTACATCCCCCTTTTCCAGTTCCTGGCATTGATATAGTAGATAATCCTTGGTGATATATTGTACCATGTCAGTAAGAGAATCTGTTCATTTATATCAAGAATGTCATAGGCTTCACCTTTCATAACCTAAATACAATATATGAGAATTTACAGAAGTTCCTACCCAATAAAAGTTTAGAACTTCTTTACCAAACTCAAAGATTCCCAAAGGGGGAATAAAAAGTTCAGGAAATCAGAATCATATAAATCAAAGCATTAAATAAACAGATTATCTTATTTTCTGCATTCATCGCAGACAAAGCAAAACTGGCACTTTTACTGCGTAAGTTAAGAGCAGGTACCTGTTAGAAAGTGGAAGAAACTGTTATCTTCTTAGATGGAGTTTAGGAAGAATAATTGCTTGTCTGTGGAAAAATTCTACCTGAAAAGAAATATAAACTAAATGCTAAATCAAAAGTCTTTACATAGGTTTTAGCATGGTTCTGATAGCAGTTGAAAAAGAAGTTGCCCCTTTTATTCCTTTCAGAAAATTTTGATAGTAAGAAACTAACCAACCATGAGAAGAATATATTAAGTGGTCCAAGGAATCACAAAGTTCATGCATAAGAATGATACCAATATAAACTTCCAGCACATCAAATATATGCTATAATCTAACAGACTCCAAAGGGAGCAATTCAAGTAAACATAAAATCTGAAAAAAAGGAAGAAGGCAATACAATCAAAAGATCCCACATATTCAGATCATAAGTTGTATTTCACAATTTCCCTAACACATTTTGTTTAAGACTGCATGTTCTGTAAGTAACCTATCTTTAATGAATTATTTTTAAATAAAATAGTATTTTAATTATAAAATACATTCTTATTTTCAAAAATGAAACAACACAAAAAGCTTAAAAATTAAGCAAAGGTAAATTGAAATCCTAACATTCAAGATGTAATAGCTAATACTTGGCAACTATTTTTAGAAAACCTGTCAAGTTTACACATTAATAACATCACATAATTTTGATAAGACAAATGATATAGTCTTTATTGAGTAATAATATATGGGCAGCTTTAAATATCCATAACTATCAATCAACATAATTATTTATAATAATTAAATAATAATACTTGTGTGAATGTATCTATCATATGTTTAACTATTCTTGTACTAATGAACATGTTATTTTCAGTTCTTGTTACTATAAATTTCTGAGAGCATCCAATATACGCATTGCATGTATGTCTGATGTCCTTCATGATAAATTTTTAAAAACTGAAGAATAATTGACCTAGATTATATATTAGTTTCAGAAGTCCAACATAGTGATTTTCTTTTACATTACAAAATGATCCCCAAGATTAGTCACAATACAAAGTTATTACAATGTTGTTGACTATATTCTTTATGCTATACATCCTGTGAATTATTTATTTTATAACTGAAAGTTTATAGCTCTTAATTTTCCTTATCTATTTCACTCATTCTCCAACCCCTCCTGTCCAGCAACCACTAGTTTGTTCTCTGTATCTGAGTCTCCCACTGTTTTATTATGTTTATTTGTTTTTTAGATTCCACATATAAGTGATTCTTTTTTCATTCATCTATCAGTGGACACTTAGGTTGTTTCCATATCTTGGCTACTGTAAATAATGCTCCAGTGAATGCAGGGGTTTATATATCTTTTCAAATTAGTTTTTACTTTGGGGGAAAACACTCAGAAATGGAATTGCTGGATCTTATGGTAGTTCTATTTTTGTTTCTGAGGAACCTCCATACTGTTTCCCAAAGTGACTGTACCAATTTACATTCCCACCAACAATGGGAATTCACACTTTGGGGGTTCCCTTTTCTCATGACCATGCTAACACTTGCTATTTGTTGTCTTTTTGATAAAACCCAGTCTGACAGTTGTAAGGTGATATCTCATGGTGGTTTTGTTTGCATTTCCCTGATGATAGATGATGTTGAGCATCTTTTTCATGTTTGTATTGGCCATCTGTGTGTCTTCTTTGGAAAAATGTTTATTCCAGTCTTCTGCCTAATTTTAAGTTGCATTGTTTGTTTCTTTGATGTTGAGTTGTGTGAGTTTTTAGTATATTTTTAATATCAACTTTTTATTGGATATATCATTTGCAAATATTTTCTTTCATTCAGTATATGGACTTTATGTTTTGTTGATTGTTTCCTTCACTGTGCAAAAGCTTTTTACCTTGATGTAGTCCTATTTATTTATTTCACTTTTATTTCCCTTGCCTAAGGAGACAGAACCTTAAAAAATATTATCAAGAGCTGTGTCAAAGAGCCTGCTGCATATATTTCCTTCTAGGAGTTTTGTGCTTTCTGGTCTTACATTTAAGTCTTTCATCCAATTTGTGTTTATTTTTTCCCAGCACCATTTATCAAAAAGCCCCTCTTTCTCCATTGCATATTTCTGCCTCAATTGTTATAGATTAGCATGAGCGTGTAAATATAGGCTTATTTCTAGGCTCTCTAATCTGTTCTTTTGTCCTATGTGTCCATTTTTGTGCCAGTACCATACTGTCTTGATTACTGTATCTTTGAAGTATAGTTTGAAATCAGGGAGCGTGACACCTCAGCCTTGTTCTTTCTCAAGATTGTCTTGGTAACTGCATCTTTGTGCTGCTATACAAGTTTCAGAGTTATTTGTTCTAGTTATGTGAAAAATGTCATCGGTATTTTGATAGGGATTGCATTAAATCTGTAGGCTGTCTTGGGAGTTTGATCATTTTAACAATAGAAACTCTTCAAATTCATAACACAGTATATCTTTCCATTCATTTGTGTTGTCTTCAGTTTCTTTCATCAATATCTTATAGTTTTCCAAGTACAGGTTTGTACCTGCTTGGTTAGTTTTATTCTTAGGTATTTTATGCTGCTGTAAATGGGATGGTTTCTTTTTCTCCTTCTGATAATTCATTGTTAGTATATGGGAATGCAACAAATTTCTGTATATTAATTTTATATCCTGGAAGTTTACTGAATTCATTAATTAGTTGTAATAGTTTTTTAATGGTGCCATTCTAGAATTTTCTATATAGTAGCATATCATGTGCAAAGAGTGAGTTTTACTTCTTCCTTTTCAATTTGGATTATTTTATTTTTCTTGTTGGGTTGCTGTCACTAGGACTTCAAATAGTAAGTTGAATAAAAGTGGTGAGAATGGGTATCCTTGCCTTGTTCCTGGTCTTAGAAAAAAATGTTTTCAGGTTTTTACCACTGAGTATGATGTTAGCTATGGGCTTGTCATATATAGCCTTTATTATTTGTAGGTATGTTCACTTTATATCCACTTTGTTGAGAGTTTTCATCATAAATGGATGTTGAATTTTGTCATAAGCTATTTCTGCATTGAGATGATCACATGGTTTTTATTCTTCAAGTGTTAATATATCACATTTATGAATATTGAATTATACTTGCATTACTTGGATAATTCAATATTCAAGTTGGGAGTTTTTTCTTTTCTTTTTTTTGTCTTTTTGCCTTTGCGTAGAGCCGCACCCGCGACATATGGAGGTTCCCAAGCTAGGGGTCTAACAGGAGCTGTAGCTGCCGGCCTTCTCCACAGCCACAGCAACGCGGGATCCAAGCCGCGTCTGCAACCTACACAATAGCTCACGGGAGATTTTTTTCTTTATGATTCCATTTCATGACTAGTATTTGGTCTTTTCATGTATGTATCTCTTTCTGATCTTGTCATGGGAGGTAGTACACTTTTAGGAAATTATCCACTATACATTGGATCCATCTTGGCCACACTTCAAAGTATACATTATTTTGTAAAGTGGCAAAAATCTTGGCTGAATTATTTTCTGCTTTTGCATGGAAAGTGGAACTTTCAGTGATGAGTTTTGATAACTAGTTAAAGAGATTTTCAAAGTGCTGGAGATGTAACCTGATTTTCCCTTTCTGCTTATAGCAAAAGTGATGGAAAATAGATTTAAAATAAAACTGTTAACCAAAAAAAGAACCAGTACTTTATGATTAGGAAATTTTTCACCCCCTTCAGATAAAGTGATCTGAACCAGGGTCATGGTCTAAGGATACAAACTTTTGCTGGAGAGATCAGACATGACACACGGATCTAATCAACCAGTTAAGCAGAAATACTACCTGTTTGGATTAAAGAATGCAGAGGTGGTTTAAAATTAAGAAGGGTGTTGGAATTCTGGGATTCTACAGGCAGGACATAGGCCAGTAGAACCTGGCTATAAACATGTGTACTCCTTCACACTCTCCTCTGCAACTGTGATTATCTTCCCATTTGGGGGGATTGCTGTGTACTCAAGAGGGTATGTACAATATGTATGTACGTACAGTACTCAAGACTGTAATGTACCTCGGCCCCTCTGACCTGCCTCATTATGGTTCCTTCTTTGTATCTTTAGTTGTGGAAAATCTTTTCTGCTATTCTTTAGGTCATTCTCATATAACTGCTCTGTAAATGGTTGTAATTATTGTTTGCTTATGGGAGGAGGTGAGCTCAGAGTCTTTCTACATCAGTATCTTGGCTAAACCCCTTTATGATAAATTCTTACAAGAGGATGGCTGTATCAGATTTATTCATTATAGATTTGAAGGGAAGTGCCAGATTACTCAATAGGAAAACTGGATACAAATATTCAAAGAAAATACTTAGCCATGATCTGTTAAATTATAATTTCCTCAAATTCAAGGATTGCTACTGTCCTGGATTTTGCCTGTTCTCAGTGTCATAACTAGATCTAGCATGCTGTCAGCACACAATAAATAGTGATTGAAGAAATTAATAAAGCTAGAAATTGGATTTAAATATTTTGCTTTTATATTCAAAACTAAATCCCTTATCTTCAGTATATCCATTGGGAAAATTTTGGTTAGGAAATAAGGACAAATTCTCTCTCTTCACATTCTACATGAATTATGTACTACTGTGCTCTACAATTTACCAGTTTGTATCACCTTAGGCTAATTGCTTAATATCTTCGAATCTCCCATTTTCCATCTGTGGGATGATTACAATAAAATCCCACTTCGCCTGTCAGGAATGTTGTGAGATTTAAACGATATAATGGGAGGTAAAGGCACTTGGTATAAAATAAAGTGGCCCACAAATAAAAGAGATTAACTATTAAAGACAGGTTTAATGTTCTGGAATGCATTACACTTGACTCATATTAACCTGAAAAGATCGGCAAACATCCTAAAGCTCCAAGCTCAGAAGCTACCTTTTCCGACGCCCACTTGCAGAGGATGCCTCATAATGGTGATTTCTTATAAGATTGGGAAAAGGCATTTGTTTCACTTTTATCTTTCATTCTTAGCCAAACAATGCTTCTTATTGATTTGCAGCATCAAAGTCACTTCCCTTTTCCAAACATGGCATTTGCTATTTTCTCTTCATAAGCACAGAAATCTAAAAGCAACACCATAAAAAAATAAAACCCCCACAGCTTAAGTATTGATTAAAAACAAGCTTGGTTCATTAAAACACTGCTGGGATTTGAGGCACTTAGAGGTAATCTTTTCTTTTCCTCAGCATTAAAAAATATAGTGACTTATAGATCTTAGAGGCTCTGAGAAGGAGTTAGTTGTTACTTAAATAAGATTTGGATTAAAAAGAAAAACAAGATTGTAACTTATAGAGTCCAAGATTCTCCTTATTCCATTTGTTGCCTATATATCAGGAAGATAACGTTCTCCTTAAAACAATAATATATCTCATCCATATTTTACAGCACTTACTCGGTGTAAGGATCTTTACCATAATGTCTCTTCTACTTTGTCTTATCCTAGAATTTCTTGGTCCTCCTCCAAAAGGGACAAGGTCAGGGATGTGGTAGTTGTGAACTGAGGAGCCACTAGCTACTGTCTTTAGGGATCCTCCCAGAGAGGGAAAAATCTGTGCTCCTGTCAAAAGGAAATATGTGTTCCTATCTCATCTGACTGCATCGTGTTCTTCCTCCCAGTCAGGTTTCATCGCGGTTGGGGAGAAGAGTGGTGAGTCATAGAGTGACCCAGATCCTTTGCCCTGCTAGAAGGGCATTCAGTTAACACCATGCTCTAGACAAAGAGAGATAAAAGACATTGTGATTTGAAATAATTCTTAAATTTGCTTAAAACTCTTGGAAAATAAGTTCTGTCAATGGATTGTTGTATTTAGTTATTTTAAAAAAACATTTTAACACTGATTTTCTTGTATATCAGTGGTTTTAATCTTAAATATTAGTCTTTTTTTTTTTTTTTTTGTCTTTTTAGAGCCACAACCCGCAGCATATGGAGGTTCCCGGTCTAGAGGTCTAGTTGGAGCTACAGCTGTCAGCCTATGCCACAACGACAGCAACGCAAGATCCGAGCCTTATCTGAAACTTACACCACAGCTCATGGCAATGCTGGATCCTTAACCCACTGAGCAAGGCCAGGGATCGAATCTGCAACCTCATAGTTCCTAGTCAGATTTGTTTCCACTGCATCACGACGGGAACTCCTAATCTTCAGAATTAGCACACATCCATCACAGTGTTTGCCATAACCACATGTCTACTATATCATTATTGTCTTAATTACTTAAAATGGATAGATTTTTACTTAAATTTTATTTTAAAGGGATTTCAAATCTATCATTTTTAAAACCATAAATACAAAGTGATTATAAATAAAAATACAACAAAACCAAAACAATGGTTAAAAAGCCCACTTTGTTATTACCTGCCAAAAGCTATTTATCTCTTTTTAAAAGGGACAGTGGTAGAAAGATGCAAAGAGAAACAAAGAGTCTAAAAAATGCTTGCTCTTAGTTTATCAGAGGATTGAGAGAGAGTTGAAAATGGGGTTATGTTCTCAGTCACTGCTGTGTAACATCATGTCCTTGTACCACCTAAAAAGATCTGTCTCATCTCCAGTGATGCTTATCTTATCCTTTGGAAAGCACAGCAGTGTTATTATTTTTCATGATGTATCTTTTTGAGCCTGTTTCATCTCCTGACCTGATGTTCCTTCTTCAAGGGATAATGCAGACACATGACTACTGCACAGACAATATATCCAAAGTGAGTTTTCCAATTTTCATCCAGATTTATTGGTATTACTTAGGTGTAATCTCTGGTCATGACTGAAAAGCTGGAACAAAGTCCAGAAGAACAAAAGGCATTTTAGGCCTATTAACCCAGAACGATCTTCAAAAAGAGCTTCGTATGCAGAAGTAGCGTTCCATGCTTCTCAAATGTTCATGGGGATATAATTCACTTGCAAATGTTAAAATGCAGGTCTCCTTAGGGCCTGAAATTTTGCATCTCCAACGACTTGCAGAAGATGGCAGTGGCATTGCTTAATGGACTGACATTGAGTAGCAAGTGTGTACCTAAAGGACAGGTTGTGAATTCAAACTCTGGAGGAATGAGGTCTACTCAATGCCATATTCAATATTTTCAGTCTGTGTGGATATGAACAAGTTATTTAATTTCTTGCAGCCTATTCTCATCTGTTCATGGGATAAGAAAGAGTGGGGGCCACTTCACTGGATTATTATGCAGAACAATTGAATTAATACATGTGAAGCACATTGGAATATACCTAGTACTTATTAAGCCCTTAATTAAAATGTTAGCTCATATAATAAAGCCAAAGATGATGATAATGACACCTTTCAGCAATATTTTTCTTTGAACAAAGGACTGTAGCCACATGGGCCAAAGGCTACTATTAACAAGTCTTGGAAAACACCAGCAATATCTCATCATATTCATGATAATCTCTTGCTACACTTCTTTAATAGTCTCACTAAGTCCACAAGTAAATTATCAATCCCTTGACAAAACCATAAAACTTAACCTCACTTGTAACTGTTCCTCTAATGCTAATTTCTAGTTCTCACCTTCAAATATTCTAATCCTTTGGTCAGACCAAACTATCTCAGACTAAATAGGCCATGCTTTCTCATATATCTGTGCCTTCAAGATACTAAGAATGCTGGAAAGCTAACATATTTGCCCACTGAATTTCACCTCCTGGTGGAGAACCTGAGCATCTTCTATGTAATTATATCCTTACCATCTTGCTTTTTTTCACAATACTCCTTATATGATTTTTAAAATAACATATTAACTCCATGATTCTCCCTTTATCATGTGTTATGTACTTTGAGAGAAAGAGCTATGCATCAATGAGCCACTTGCATCAGGCAGTGAAGCGAGAACTGTAATTTCAGTATTCATTATACTACTTGGCACACTGATACTAAGAACGTGTTGAATTAATGAAAAATCAAAAACAAAAATATACGCATGCTTATAACATCCTTCCTCTCATTCATTCAAATTTTCATTCACCAAGGAATATAACATTTACCTAGCCACAACTAGATATATATATATTAAAGGATCATTATTCTTTTGGCCACTCCTGCATCATGTGGAAGTTCCCTGGCCAAGGATCGAACCCATGCCACAGCAGTGACCCTAGACGATGACCATGTCAGATATTTAACCTGCTGTGCCACAAGAGAATTCCAGGATCAGTATTTTAAAAAATTTCTAAAGGGTTCCATAATTTACCCATTACCCAAAATCAGTAATTCTCAAATCCTTTAGGTGAAAACTTTTGGTGTGTCATGTTTAAAAAAATTTGTATCCTATTACATAATATATGTTTGCATATTTATTTTAAAACAAATATTAATTATCACAAAATATTTTTTAAATTTTTATATCTATTTCAATAATTAATAATGCTTTTTACTTCATCTATCAACTCCAAAAATGTGACTGAATTGAGGGAAAAAAACCCAGATTTTATTATGGGCAATTTTTTATTTGTTTTTCAATATTTTGAGATTCTGAGTTTAAAAAAACTAACTTTCTTATTGAAGGAAATTATAAATAGTTTTATATTCATACAGTTTCATATTATTAACATATTGGTATTTTGAAATCAAGAAATATTTTAAAATCTTTGACATGTTAGGATCATAAGTGATATCATTTTTAAATTATATTTATATAACATTTTATAATCAATGTTATCTTAAATACAATAAAATTTAGTATATGGGAAAAAATGGCAAGAAATAAATACAATCACATGGGCAAAATGCCCAGAGTGCTACCAAAAACATGATATAACACAGGACGCTAACACTGGAAATTTTGATACACATTCCCTTTAAGGAAATAAATTATGTAAAACTGCTTTGAGTGTCTGGAACTATTGATTAGTCATGTTGGCTATCTCATGTACATACTCCCTGAAGTTTTTCTTAAATGAAGAGGCAAGAATGTTACTTTTAATTCTGGCTGTAATGAACTAGCTTGTATTAGACCAGTCTCTTATCAACAGCAGGAAAAGATGGATAATGCAGTTAAAAACAACTGTTTGAAGAAATGGGAGAGTAACTAAGGTACCCAAACTTATACCTAAGATCATGACGAGAAGTGAAGAGGGACAGTCTAGCATGTAGTATATTTTTTCTCCTGGACACATTTGATAGTTCATCAGTGATGGATGAGTCCCTGAGTAGCTTTTATCAGTTTCAAAAGCCTAAAAAAATTGTTAGTTTAGAGTTATCAGTGAGGAAGTAACCTTGTTAAATGCTCAAATTTTCAATTGGGATGCTTGAAAGGCTACACCAAAAAATTAATGGAGAATTAGAAATAACCATAATAATTACAGAAAGCCAATTTAATCTATGATTGACTTAAATGATTTTCTCCTGGTCTAACTCCTACCACAGGCAAGAGGAAATCCTCAATGAACAAAAATAACATCAAAAATTTGAAGTTACCTCTATAATTTTTCTTATACAATTTTCAGCATACAGTCAAAAACTACCCGACATAGGAGTACCTGCAGGGAAAACAAATCCAACTAGGAACCATGAGGCTGCAGGTTCGATCCCTGGCCTCGTAGGCTGGCAGCTATAGCTCGGATTAGACCCTTAGCCTGGGAACCTCATATGCTGCAGGTGCAGCCCTAAAAAGGGAAAAAAACAAAACAAACAAACAAAAAAATTACCTGGCATAGCAGTAGACTACATTACATTTGACACATGAATTACTACTATCAATAGGTTTTAAAAAATCTTTTGGAAAGTCTCATATTAGAGAGATCAGGCATTGTCTTTGAAATAGCTACGATTAATATATTGAAGAAAATTGGGGGAATATGGTCAATGTGAGCATATAATCAGGATCTATGAAGAAGAATTGCAGTGAAAGCCATAAAAGCCTAGACCTAAGAATACAAAAAAAAAAAAAATTCGACAGAATTTACAGCAGAGTAAACACAGCTAAAGAGAAGATTGGAGATAGATACGTTAGTAGAATGTATTTAAAGCATGGACAGTAAAAGAAAGGAAATCACAGAAAATAAGTCTACATACAAAACTATAAGATATTATTGAGAGAGAGATTAAAGAATGAAAAAATTGTTGAAGAGATTTTCATGGGTTGGAAGACTCAATAATGTAAAGATTTCAATTTCTTTCTAATTTATATATAATTTTGATGAAATCTCAATTAAAAATACAGTTTTTTTTGTTTTGTTTTGTTTTTTGCCTTTTAAGGCCTCACCTGTGGCATATGGAGGTTCCCAGGCTGGCGGGTCTAATCAGATCTGTAGCCACCGGCCTACACCACAACCACAGCAACGTGGGATCTGAGCCGCATCTGTGACCTACACTACAGTTCACGGCAATGCCAGATTGTTAACACACTGAGCGATGCCAGGGATCAAACCCAAAACCTCATGGTTCCTAGTTGGATTCGTTAACCACTATGCCACAACAGGAACTCCAAAAGTCCAGATTTTTTGTGGCATTTGATAAACTGATTATTAAAATGAAGTGAAGATGCAGAGACAAGAATATCCAGACAGTTTTGAAGAAGAAAAATAAGGAAAATAGACAATGGCCTTAATGTGTATGTTACCATTCCAGTATTTTTGTAGGTAATTTTGATAATTTTTTTCCGTAAATAAACTTTTTAAAGAATCAATTCCAGTTCTAAGAGGAAAGTATATAGCAATACAAGCCTACCTCAGGAAACAAGAAAAAGCTCACATAAACAACCTAACTTTACATCTAAAGCAGCTAGAGAGGGAAGAAGCCAGGTCATGGAAACAACCTAAATGCCCGTCCACAGAGGAGTGGATAGGGAAGATATGGTACATACACACAATGGAATATTACTCAGCCATTAAAAGGAACAAAATAGCAACATTTACAGCAACATGGATGGGCCTAGAAATTATCATGTGAAGTGAAACCAGTCAGATAATTAGACAGCAACACCCAATGCTACTGCTTACATGTGGAAACTAAAGAGACAAAATGAACTTCTTTGAAGAACAGACAATGGCTCACAGATTTTGGAAAACCTTGGTTTTTCAAATAAGACAATCTGGGGGATGGGGAGATACACTGTGGGTTTGGGACACAAAATCTATCACATTGCCTTGTGAAGTTCTTTGTACACCTATAATTGAAATAAAATTCACTGTTAAAAAAGAAAAAAAAAAGAATCAATTCCATGCTCATGGGCTGGAAAAACTAATATTGTAAAAATGGTCATACTACCCAAAGCAATATACAGATTCAATGCAATCGCTATCAAATTACCCATGACATTCTTCATAGAACTAGAACAAACAACCCAAAAATTTATATGGAACCACAAAAGACCCAGAATCACCAAAGCAATTCTAAGGAACAAAAACCAAGCAGGAGGCATAACTCTCCCAGCCTTCAGGCAATATTACAAAGCCACAGTAATCAAGACATACAGATCAATGGAACAGAATAGAGAACCCAGAAATAAACCTAGACACCCACAGTCAATTAATCTTTGACAAAGGAGGCAAAAACATAAAATGGGGAAAAGACAGTCTTTTCAGTAAGTATTGCTTGGAAACCTGGACAGCTGCACGCAAATCAATGAAACTAGAACACACACTCACACCATGAACAAAAATAAGCTCAAAATGGCTTAAAGACTTAAATATAAAACAAGACACCATTAAACTCCTGGAAGAAGACATTGGCAAGACATTCTCCGACATCAGCCTTACAAATGTTTTCTCAGGTCAGTCTCCCAAAGCAACAGAAGTAAAAGCAAAGACAAACCAATGGGACCTAATCAAGCTGACAAGCTTTTGCACAGGAAAGGAAACCAAAAAGAAAACTAGAAGACAACTTACAGAATGGAGAAAATTGTGTCATATGATACAACTGACAAGGGCTTAATCTCTAAAATATACAAACAACTTATACAACTCAACAGCAAAAAAGCCAGAAACCCCAACTGAAAAATGGGCAAAGGACCTGAATAGACATTTCTCCAGAGAAGATATGCAGATGGCCAATAAGCACATGAAAAAATGTTCAACCTCACTGATGATTAGAGAAATGCAAATCAAAATTACCAAGAGATACTACCTCACACCAGTCAGAATGAGCAAGATTAACAACTCCACAAACAGCAAATGCTGGAGGGGGTGTGGAGAAAAGGGAACCCTCCTGCACTGTTGGTGGGAATGTAAGCTGGTACAACCACTATGGAAAACAGTATGGAGGTACCTTAGAAAACTATATATAGAACTACCATATGACCGAGCAATCCCACTCTTGGGCATATATCCAGACAAAACTTTCCTTGAAAAAGGCACTTGCACACACATGTTAATTGCAGCACTATTCATAATAGCCAAGACATGCAAACAACCCAACTGTCCATCGACAGATGATTGGGTTAGGAAGATGTGGTGTACATACACGATGGAATACTACTCAGCCATAAAAAAGAATAAAATAATGCCATTTGCAGCAACATGGATGGAATTAGAAACCCTCACACTGAGTGAAGTAAGTCAGAAGGAGAAAGACAAATACCATATGATATCACTTATATCTGTAATAAAATACTGCACAAATGAACCTTTCTACAGAAAAGAAAATCAAGGACTTGGAGAACAGACTTGTGGTTGCCAAGATGGTGAGATGGTATGGGAGTCTGGGGTTAACCGTTGTAGACTATTGGGATGGAAAAGCAAGGAGATCCTGCTGTATAGCACCAGTAACTATGTCTAATCACTTGTGATGAATCTATATGTATATGCCCAACCAGGTCACCATGCTGTACAGTTGAAAAATTAGCAGAAAACTGTAAACAAGCTATAACAGAATTTTTTTTAATTTTAAAAAAGAATCAATGAATCATCTTTATACATCTTATCTTTTTTCATCATGTGATTGCATCCAACCATCATTCTTCCAATTTTCATCATAAAAGGATGAAAACTTTTACAGACACCATCATAAAAATATAAATACATCAAATGCAAATGAGATGGACAACTTATTTATGTTAACAGTGTAATCCAACTGTAAAAGACTCAAAATCAACAGTCTCTCAACCATTTGTAGTCACACATTTTTCACTATATTTAATTGTAATTAGATGAATTATTTAATAAGTAAAATCTTCTGGTGATTTTCATTTAAATTCATGACTATCATTTCCATACTACAAAAATGTATGTGTCCACACTACAACAAAATATGCCCAAAGGGTATCATTTTCATTTTTATGTATTAATACTATAAATAAGAATGTAAACATATCCTACTCTTTTCTTGACTGTTTATCATCACCTACATCAAGTCATGTTATGATTGAGATGATGAGAGTAACTTGTGTTGTCTTAATATTTTAATGTTCCTTTGAACTTTTTAAATTAGGTTACATATTACAGCAAATTCATTCTAACATTCTTTAAATTCATAATTATTATTTCAAGTTAACACTTTTTTTAAAGTAGTTCCAATATTTGTTAGAAAACTAAGAAAAGTTGCAGAAAAGTGTATTATTGTATCTTTGCTTTAATTTGAATATAGATTTGGTATGTTAATATATGTATGCATGAATGTAATGGAAAGTATTATAGATGTTGACATTTTAACACTTAACAGTGTTTACTTTGGAGAGTGGGATCAAGATGGCAGAGAAGTAAGATTTGGCACTCACTTTCTCCCACAGATATCGGAAAAATCCCATCTACATGTAGAACGACTCACACAGAACACCTACTCAACACTGGCAGAAGACCTTAAACCTCCAGAAAGGGCAAGGAACCCTCCACATAACTGGGTAGAACAAAAGAGAAAAGGGGGGGGGAGAAAAAAGAGAGGAGGAACTAAAAGGAATCAGGGTGGGACCAGCAATCCTGAGAGAGAGCTGTGAAAGAGGAAAGGAACCTGTACCCTGGGAGGCCACCTAACTGATAGGGAGATCAGCCAAGACAGAGGGATCACAAAGTCTTCAAAAAAAGTGCAGCAGCTGGACGGAGAAGGGCAAAGCAGATAGAGAGCTGCAGAAACCATCAGTACTAAGGCCCCAGATATGGTATCTGGAGCAGCTTGAGAAACTTGGGCTGGGGCTGGGCACTGAGACTCATGCTCCAGAGGTCAGTTCTGGGGAGAGGACTACAGCTGGCTGTGTGGAGAGAGCCTGATGGGCTAGGGAGTAGTGCACCACAGGTTTGGGAGTGGAGCACCATGGCCAAGGCAACCTGGGAGGAGGCCTGGGCCCACTGGGGAAATGAGGCATCACTGTTGGGAAGGGTGAGAGGAAAAGGGGCGACACCATCATAGGAATATCTTTCTCTGTGCATGTGTGGGCTCTCAGGCAGTAGGGTGCCTCTTGTATAGGCTACAGGCAGTGGTGCTCCTCTTGCAAGGTCTATGGGGGACAGGGTGCTTCTGCGCAGGCTACAGGCAGTGGGACATTGTTTTCATGGGCTACAGGTGGTGCAGGCAAACCACCACAACCATCTCAGATTCTAGAGGTTGGCATGGCCTGCCACCACTAAGGGTCCATGAATTGGCACCACCTTCAGCCCCATTTACCTCAGGGGTCAGCACAGAGGAGGGAAATGCAACTGAGCACCAACCATTGTTGCTCTCACTCCCCTGGGAAAGCACATGCCCTGCTGTTGCCACTGCCAAACACTCTGGGTACCACCTACACCTGCCTGATCACTCTCACTTCCTAGGACCCTACAACTAGGAGGAGCCTATGCCACCTTCCCACAGGTCTTTGCCACTGTCAAGGCAATGAGCCACTGGCTACTAGCCCTACCCATTGCCTCCATCTCCCTGGAAGCATGTGCAACATGTGCCCGTGCACATAAATAGCTTTCTAAGACTACAGTAGTGGTTTTCCCTAAACTCTCAGAATAAGAAAAATATAAGCAAAATTAAGAATCTCAGGAACCAATCCCAGTTAAAAGAACAGGAAAATTCGCCTGAAGGGGCAAATAATGAAACAGACCTCTGAATCTAACAGACACTGAGTTTAAAAAGGAGAGAGTGAAAATACTGAAGAAATTAAGAGCTAATATGAAGGAATTAAGAGCAGATATGAACAGTAATGCAGTTTACTTTTACTTTCAGAATCATAAAATGTGGGGAAGGAAAGTAAGAAAATCTAGACTCTTTTTTTTTTTTTTTTTAAGAATGTGTTTGAGCCTATAGGACTATCAGGCTAAAGCAAGTAGATATAGGAAGTGGTTAATATACTCGAAAAACAGGACAACCACAAATCAAAACCAAACATTACATTCACAAATACTAAAAAGAAAAGGACACAAGCATAAAATAAAAGGAAATCATCCAACTTAAAAAAAAGGAAAAAAGGAGAAACATAGACTCAACTTGAAAACAAGGTTTAAAATGGCAATAAATACATATTTATCAAAAGGTAGATTAAATGTCAATGGACTAAATGCTCCAATCAAAAAACATAGAGTGGCAGATTTGATTAAAAAAAATAAAAAAGAGCCTACAATATGCTGTCCTCAAGAGACTCACCATAGAACAAAGGATACATATAAATTGAAAGTAAACAGATGGAAAAAGTTATTTCATGTGAATGGAAAAGACAAATGATAATGAAAACACAACCATTCAAAATGTATGGGATGGCGCAAAAGCAGTTCTTAGCGGGAAGCTATCAGCAATACAGGATTTCCTCAGAAAAGAAGAAAAATCTCAAATCAGCAAATTAACCTACCACCTTAAAGAATTAGAAAAAGAACAAACAAAATCTAAAGTCAGCAGAAGAAAGGAAATCATAAAGATCAGAGAGGAAGTCAATAAAATAGAGATTCAAAAACAATAGGAAAAAAATTAAAAAAATCAAGAACTGATTTTCTGAAAGGGTAAACAGAATGTGACAAACCTCTGGCCAGACTCACAAAAAGAGGAAATAACTCAAACAAAATAAGAAATGAAAAAGGAGAAATCTCAATGGATACTGCAGAAATACAAAAAGCCATAAGAGAATACTATGCGAACAAATTTGACAACCTAGAGGAAACGGACAAGTTTCCAGAGACTTACAGCCCACCAAAACTGAATCCAGAAAAAAAGATCAATTTAACAGACTTATCAACAGAAATGAAATTGAATATGTAATAAAAACACTCCCCACAAACAAAAGTCCAGAGCCAGATGGCTTCACAGGCCAGTTCTACCCAACATACAAAAGAGAACTTGTATCCATCTTTCTGAAACTTTTCCAAAAAGTTGAAGAAGGAACACTCCCAAATGAAGTCAGTGAAGCCACCAACACCCTAATATCACAAAGTTACTACAAAAAAATAAAATTATAGACCAATATCTTTGATGAATATAGACACAAAAATTCTCAACAAATTTTAGCCAAAAACATCCAATACATATAAAGAAGAACATACACCATGACCAAGTGGGATTCATCCCAGGTTCAAAAGGATGGTTCAACATACACAAATCAATCTTATATACCACATTAACAAAAGCAAAGTCAAAAACCACATGATCATCTCAATAGATGCAGAAAAAGCATTTGACAAAGTCCAACATCCAGTCATGACAAAAACTCTTACCAAAGTGGGTATAGCAGGAACATTCCTTAACATAATAAAAGCCATTTATGAGAAACCCACAGCCAATATAATACTCAGTGGAGAAAAGCTGAAAGCCTTCCCACTAATATCTGGAACAAGACAGATGCCCACTCCCACCACTTTTATTCAACAGAATATTGGAATTCCTAGCCACAGCAATCAGACAAACAAAAGTAATGTATCCAAACTGTGAGAGAAGAGGTAAAACTGTCAGTCAAAGCAGATGACATGATACTGTATACAGAGCCCTAAGGACTCCACACAAAAACTGATCAAAATAATCAATGCATTCAGCAAAGAAGCAAGATGCAATGTTAGCATTCAGACATTGATTATACCTCTGTATTCTAAAAATGAAATATTAGAAAGGGAATATAAAAATACAATACCTTTTAAAATCACAGCCAAAATAATTAAATACCTAGTAATAAACCTGAGCAAGGAAGTGAACTCATATTTTAAGAACTGCAAAACATTAATCAAGGAAACTAAAGAGGATCCAAGAAATGAAAAGATATTTCATGCTCCTAGATTGGAAGAATATTATTAAAATGGACATATTACCCAAAGCAATCTACAGATTCAATGTGATCCCTATCAAATTACCCATGACATTTTTCGTAGAACTAGAACAAACAATCCAAAATTTTACATGGAACTATAAAAGACCCAGAATTTAAGTTAAAATTTTAAAGAAGGTCTAGCTTCTTTGATAAATCAAATATATATTTTAAAAAGCAAAGTTGACCTCTCAGTAATCTTTTGTATCTGCAATAGCCACCCTGAAGCCATCAAAAATTCATTCTAAGCTCAATAGTTGATGAATTATTTTTTTCATTATCATAATCTGCAAATTAGATAATTTATAACAAATATTATCAATTTTAGTATGGGTTTAATTTTGCTTTTGTAGGGAAACAGGTATCACAAGTAATCGATCAGTTAGTAATCTTCACAGGATATGGTATGACCTACAAAAACTCATGATGCTAAATGACAAACAAAAACATTTTTATCAATATGGACTAAAGCTAAAATATTTTCCTTGTATCTGGAGATTATTTTCCATGTCATGTTTGTAACAATATTTAAGTTTCAAATGTTACATACTACAGATTCAAATTGCTTATTTTATTCCTTGTTGAGTTTTGTAAATGAACAAACTCATTGGGACCAAATTCTGTGAACTGTGTAAGCCCAGAAGATAGTTTTCATATTGCAGTTTATACAAACAGTGGCACCTAAGAATGGCAACTTGCTCCATCATCATAGTAACTTTTCCAAAATAGTACAGTTTTCAAGAAAAAATTCATAAATTTACTGAATCAAGTGTTCTTTGCTTCCTGTGGTTTATCTGAAATGTTAATTTGCCCATCTAACACATTTTACTTACAAGCACAAGATTTTTGATCTCCCAATAGCATGTGGTCATAAATAGATATATTTATTTTCACAGTAAAGTGAATTTAGGATTATCTAAATTTGCTTGGTAATGTTAGGAAAGGAATTACAGGTATTGAAGTAATGTACATTACTCCCAAATTTTTCACCTCCCTGTGCAGTCAGCCAAATTATATATTTATTAATTTTGTTAAGCATGCCTCAGGAGTCAATAGATTGAATAGAGTCCCTGTTAATTAAGTTTGTTGATGATATGACTAGAAGCCTGGAGAATAGCTTTGGAATTAAAAATGAGTTTAACCAGCTGGAGGGGATTTGTGCATTGGATAAGGATTGAACCAGATGACCTCTGCGGTCTTTTTCAACTCTGGGATTTTATAAAAGACTGAGAAATAAATATAATAAGAATTTATATGAAATGAATTCAATTTAACAAAAAGATACAATGAATTCATCACATATATGTACACACATCTATATACGCATATATTTTACATAAAACCCAAATCAAAAATGAATGGTAAGCATAGACAGAGCTTTGGATTCTAAAAGAGATTCAATCAAGTTAGGCTAACTTTATTATGATAATATGATCCCTTGTTGCTAAAATTCTTTCTATAAAATATTTTTTAGTATGTGCCAAGGACTGATAGATATTCAAATTTATAGTTTCTAATTCCTGGCTAATCAACAAGATTACAATAGCCCATGGTTAACAGAACTCCTGTACCCAAATTAAATTTTGACCAATAGAATATCTGTATGAGTGACATTAATTTCAGGCCTTCCCAATAAATGCATCCTTATGCAAGCCTGCCTCCCTCCCTCCCTCTCTCTTTCCTTCTTTAAATTGGCTATGATGGAATAATCTCCAGGGAAAACTTGGATGTCCTTTAACAAAGGCAGACTTGGATCTAAGAAGGTACAGACAATATGCATATTTTTTCTTATTGCACAATTAAAATAGTGGAAATTGTATTTAAAAAGAGTATATCAAAATATCCAGCAAGGAAATGAAAGAGTACTCACTTTCATTAAACATCAAAAAAGCGCAAGTTAGAACCTCAATGTTATTACGTTATACACATACTAGAATGGTTACAATAACTTGCAAGGCTGAGTAGAGGTAAGACTGTGAGAGAAGATAAATTCTTATACACTGATAATGAAGGTATAAATTGAGAAAGGGTTTGAAGTTATTACTGAAGCTAATCATACACATACCATATGATTTAGCAACCCCACTCCTAGGTATTTCCCCATCAGAAATATATACATAGCTTTACCAAACAGCATACACAGGAATGATGAAAACAACTTTATTTACAATAGACAAAAAGGAAAAAAATATTCATCAACAGTAGAATGAATAGACTACTATATTCATACAATGTAACACAGAGAACAAAAAAAAAATCTTTAGTCAAAGCTGAATTATGTAATATTGAAAAAAAAAAGCCTAGTAGCAAAGACCAATATATATTTATGTTAAGTTCAAAAACTGGAAAACAAATTAATAGGTTTATGAATAAGAACAGTACTTACTTTCAGTGTGTTTGTAAGGTTATGGGGGAATATCAAATTATAGGGGACTGATGGAAGATTCTGCAATGCTGAAAATGCAGTATATTATTTTGATTTGGGTTGTAGTCCCATTTGCATTTTATCTGTAAAACCTCATGGAACTTTAAACCTAAAATTGGTTCATTTCACTGCAATTTAAAAAAAAAAGTTACAGTCTAATGATTTTAGGTTAAATGTGCCAAATACACTTCCAAAACATTAAAGCAGTAGAAATGCTGTACAATTTTCTTTCTCAAAGGAAATTCAATGTTTTAAATGCAATCATGCCCAGAGGCTGGCTGAGAGATTAGATGACCTCTCTGGGTCCCTTTCAGCCCTATGATCCTAAGATATTTCCTACAATGTGTTGTTTTTCTTAAAACCCCCTCCGTCTATTTCTCTAGTATTCAGTTGTACAGGACTGAATTTAATACTCTAGGGGGTTTCTCACAAGGGCAACATAAGTAGAAAGTCTGTCACCTCCCTAATAGGTAATATGATGGAATTGTATCCAGTGGGAAAACTCAATGGCATTTTGTGCAACCCTGCTACAGTTGGATGGATAATGCAAGGTCATATACAGTTTTCTCTCTGCTCTCACCTCTGGATATTTTAACCTGATTTCTTCACAAGTTTTCCCTCACATTGCATGCTTTGCACTAGATTTAGTCCCTGCTACCCCCGCCCCAGAGGTGCTAAACTGACTTCCCTTTTGTCAACTTCAGAACAATATTTGTAAACATTCTAAATCTGCGTATACAATATGGGATGGAATACTGGTGATTTCAAGGAATTTTGTGGGAAAAAAAATCAATGATTTATTTTGTCATTATGTAAACCAGGGGATTAATTGATCAAATAAGTTATTTTGCTTTTAAACATACATTAGTTTCATGTGGATGCAATTGAAGAGATAAAGCCAAGATAGAGAAAAAAAAAAAACCTATGTAAAAAGTATTTATCATGACTACAGAAATTTGAGATTTTACTTATTAAATTTTCTTTTATGGAATTATAAACTTTCTATCAGTGCTACTTAGTACAACCCTTAATTGATTCAGTATCAAATATTTTTTAAATGAACTAATTTACACTAGAGAATATGGCAATATTAGTCCTAAAGTAATGCAACTTTCAGATGAAAGTTAATATTAATTTCCTTCTTGTTTACGAAATGCAATATATATATTTTGCTTTGGCATTGTTGAACGTGGGTAAAAGACAATGAAGAATTTGTTAGCTTCCTTTCAATATAGACATTTTAGGAACATTTTTAGTTGGAGAATTCACTGGGTACTAGAAGCCTATTATTTCTGGACATTTCCCAAATAAAACATTTACTTTGGAGAAATAAACTCCCAGGTTTGAAGACATCTACATTAATTGACACTACACCATTTGTTACCAGGCTTTTAAAGCTCTCTAAAGGCTGTAATTTTAGGACACTCATTCAAACTTTATGCCACTGAATGGTTTGGGGCAACTACAGAAACACAGCATTCCACTGATATTGTGCATCTGTGTACATAGCAATCTCTAAATGCAGCTAATGGAATCTCAGCATGAAACCAGAAAAGATTTTTCCAAACTCATTACATTTGCAGGTTACTCTAGCTGAAAAATTGATTTCGCACTGGAAAGTAAAAATCTAACTTCATGAAGTCATCAATCATTGGGAAAACCTAATTGAGGCCTGATGCAAAACTTATCCATTCACAAGTCACAGAAAATCTTCATGTCATTCAAATATACCCAAAATGTCAATATAATTTGAAATAGAACTTATAGAAATGCAAACAGAAAATTAACATTTGTTCTAGAGAAAAAGAACTTTTAAAAATATAGTGTCAATTACTAGACATTCTAGTCCATGGAAAATCTGTAAGAGAGTGCATAGTAACTAGAATTTGTTTTCATTCAAGGAAAATTTCCTTCTTCAGATGACTAATGTCAGAGTGTAGACTCCTAAATTATACCCATCATACCAGCATGTCTAATAGGCAAATGAAAGTTTCATATGTTCACTCATTCAGTGATTCATTTAACATTTTTTTTTTAGATTCAACTGTTTAAATTTCCCAGTAAAGCGAGTTCTTTTCATGGCTCAGAGGTTTACAAACCCGACTAGTATCCACGGGGATGCACATTTGATCCCTGACCTCATTCAGTGTGTTAAGGATCCAGAGTTTCTATGGCTATGGTGTAGGCCAGCAGATGTAGCTCTGATTCAACCCCTAGCCTGGGAACTTCCATATGCTGCACGTGCAGCCCTGAATTGACAAAGAAAATTTATTTTACCAATAAAGAAAAGGATTTTATAAACCTCACATTTCTAAATGTAAAGAACTCTGGAGAGTTCCTTAATGGCCTAATGGTTAAAGGATTCAGAGTTGTCACTGCTCAAAATTTTGCATGCCACAGGTATAGCCAAAAAAAAAAAAAAAAAAAAAAATTAGCCCTGAAAAGAATTCAAAACACCCAAAGATTTTACAGATCACTGATTGAAAATCACTGGTATTGTTGGATTAAGATAAACAATAATATCCTCTTAAAAAGCTTTGAGAATGTAGATTCTATAACTATGCCCAGAACCCTGTTTCCACCTACCAATCGCACGGTTACTATATAAGTCAGAGAAAAATCTTCCTTAATGCATTTTGCTTGTATTTGTAGACCTGGTGTCTTGGACATCTTAGACTTTATAACCTGTGGGAGTCAAACTCGAAGATGGCTACCAACATCCTGCTTCCTGGTATCCCCACAGTTGTGGGATGGGTAACCCAAATTTCATTTCTGAGATTAGGTGGTAAAAAAGCCTATGGTTTCCATCTTGGGCCCTTTTTCTCCCTTGTTCTCTCACTTATTTGTTCACAAGATGTTGTACATTGTAAACTACTCTATGACAAGAACCACATGACAAGAAAATGAAGATTTCCAGCCAACAAATGTTAGGGAATTAAATCCTGCCACCTGAAATGAGGTAAGTCTCCTGTCAACAAGCCAACGAGCTATTGATTTCTGTGAGAAACTCAATCCTACCAACAAGGATTTTACTGAGTTTGGAAGTAAATCTCCCCCACCCCCACTTGAGCCTTCAGATGAGACCAACAAATGACAGCCTGACTGAAACATCAGAAGACACCATGAGGCACAGGCACCTGGCTAAGCTATGCTCAGATTCAGACCCAGAGAAACTGTAATATAATAAAAGTTTTTGTTTTATGCCATTAAGTTTTGAGGCAATTTGTTATATGGCAATAGATAAAGAAATTACTTTTTTTATCTTCCTAGCAAAGTGCAATCATCTTGTTTTATTACCTCTTACAATTAGCTTCTAAACTTTAAAAGGCCTAAAACATTCATTGTTAAATTTGGGTTATGAGCATATTGGAGTTTATGACACTCTTTACATTTGTATGTTAAAAAAAAACCCACAAAAGTTCTTAAAATGCTTTATATAACCAGAAAGAGAATCCATGTTCCCCCTTCCCTCTTTTATTACCTCAGACGAAACAATATTTCCTTTTATACTTTCTTTCCTTTTTTTTTCTTTTTTGCTTTTCAGGGCTGCACCTGTGGCATATGGAGGTTCCCAGGTTATGGGTAGAATTGGAGCTGTAGCTGCTGGCCTATGCCACAGCCATAGCAATAGGGGATCCTTAACCCACTGAGCGAGGCCAGGGATCAAACCCACATCCTCATGGATACTAGTCTGGTTTATAACCACTGAACCACAACAGGAACTCCTCTTTTTACATTTTCTCAAAGAAATTATTCCACATTTTTTTGTTTGTTTGTTTTTGTCTTTTTGTCCTTTTACAGCTGTACCCGTGGCATATGGAGGTTCCCAGGCTAGGGGTCTAATCAGAGCTATAGCTGTCGGCCTACCCTACAGCCACAGCAACATGGGATCCTAGTCGCACCTACGACCTACACCAGAGCTCATGGCAATGCCAGATTCTTAACCCACTAAGCAAGGCCAGGGATCGAACCCGCAACCTCATGGTTCCCAGTCAGATTCATTTCCACTGAGCTGCAACGGGGACTCCTATTCCTCATCTTTTTAGTTAGTTTTTTCCACGTATTTTAGAGTATATTGAAATAATTAGATATCTTACCCCAAAAACAACCATGGCAATGAAAAAAAAAAAAGACAATAGATTTTTATTAAATTTAAAATCTGTAGGGGAAAGAGATTTCTAACTCACAAGTTTATGTAATAAGTACAAGTTTTATAATTAAGTAAACCTGAGTTCAAAACCATGCAAGAATCCTTAATATTACTTACCCCTTTTTTTTAAATCTTTAAAACTGATTTAACAAAACTTGCTTCATTAAGCCTGTGATAAAGAATATTAATGTAATAATAGCTAACATTTGATAAGTATGGCAATTAGTTTTCTTTTTTTTTTTAACCTCATATAAATCACTAAAGAACCAATGAGATAGATTCTGTTATTTTTCCTATTTATCAGCAGGGGAACTGGGCACTAAAATATTAAGTAACTTTTCCAAGGGTAAACAGGTAGTAAGTAACAAAATATGCAGTTTAACAAAGATTTTAATTGCTGAGGTAGTTATATTATAAACACGATAGTATATGTTATAGATCCGAAATAATATCTAGCATAGAGAAAACATTTTAATTTCTTCCTTTTTATTTCCTCATGCAAAGATAGATTTTAGATACAATGAGATAACAATCTGTACTTGTCAGGTTTCTACTGACATCTGCTGTATAACCACCCACAAAGCTCCACAGCTTAAAGCAACAAGCATTTATTTCATGCCTAGAGGTCTATAGGTTGGCTGGGAAAACATTACTTCAGACAGAAGTTTAGGTTCAGCAACATGTATTTCTCATTCTAGACCACCAACTACCCCAGGCAGGTGCTTCTCACTTACAGATGGAAGCATCTCCAAGAAGGGTGAGCAATACCGTTTAATGTTTCTTGAGGCTTCAACTCAGATTTGGTACGTTCTCAGTGCACCATCATTCCATTGCCAAAGGAAGTCACATGGCCAACCCCAGAGTCAATGGGCAGGGGAGTACACTAGGACCACAGTGAATCACAAAAGGAAAGGGCAGGAAGGAATTATAGATAAATAATAATTCAGTATTTATGGAAATGTTATAAAATAAACACTGAAGAAATAGTTGGAATATCGGATGTTTAAATGTTGTATGTTTGCATATACCCTAATTTTCTAGAGTTTTAGCATAATTTAAAACTGCTTCCTAGCTCTTAAATCATTTTCTGGTTAAACTATTAACACAAGTAAACTTTTTGGGTTTTTTTTCTTTCTTTCTAGGGTCACACGCGCAGTATATAGAAGTTCCCAGGCTAGGGGTCAAATCAGAGCTGCAGCTGTCAGCCTACACCACTGCAACGTCAGATCCGAACCATATCTGTGACGTACACCTCAGCTTATGGCAATGCTGGATACTTAACCCACTGAGCAAGGCCGGCGATCAAACCCGTGTCCTCATGGATACTAATTGGGTTTGTTACCCCTGAGACACAATGGGAACTCCACCTTTTTATTTTTTTAACCCATCCCCTTTTATAAAGAAAATATGGATCTTTAGTCATTCTCTTTATTCCAGTTTTTCAACGTAGTGCCCAATGGTTCCAAAGTAGTATCTATAATTACTGAATTACTTCAGAAATTATGTCCTTAGTCAGTGTGAATTTAAATGTATTATGTTTTTGAGGTACCTCTGAATAAAAGCTTTCACAATTTTAGTCTGATTTCTGTGAGTAGAGTACAACTGATACTTGTTTTAATTAGCCCTCTTCATCTGACCTCTTTTGCATTAAACCTAAGGAACATCACAAGACTGAAGGTCCCAATTAAAATCTATTGTTTATTATTCCCCCTTCACTATCGTGGACACAATTGCCACTTTTGCCTTTACTCAAGGATATCCCTCATGCTGTTTCTATTTTACAAGTTGTTTTATTTGATTTAGAATGAATGATTTATATGCCTGCATCCCCGCAATATAAAGTCCTTCAACAAAGGGACTGACTCTTACTTCTCTTGCTATCATTCGTACCTGTTGCAGTACTTAAAACCTAGTTGATGCCCAACATACTCATATTAAAGAAAGGTTGGCCTCATGAATAAACAACATAATTTTTCACTGTAAGTCTGCCTTTCAAGATCATAAAGTTCCATTTTGAAAATAAAAGTTTTTGAGTAAGAAATATCTCAGTTAGTTCACTTTCTATTAAAAAATGTAAAACTTTAGTTATCACCAAGTAAGATGAAAAAAGACCATTATTAATAAAATCAGGAGGCAAGGCATGTTGGGCTCAATTTCAGGAAAGTTGTACACAGTTAGCATGAGTGTCTGCCATCACACACACACACACAAAAAGATTAATTCCAGGGAACAAAGTATGTCACACTATGTAGCTTGTCACAGCCCCAGCCACACCCTGCAGGGGGGGCGGGGTACAGAGTAGGGTTTTGGCTAGATGGAAAATGAAATCTTAAGAGGCATTACTGGGATGAAATTATTATTGTAGACAAAGAGCAAGCAGCATCAAAGATTGTCAAAGTTTCTGCCCCAGGCTCACCTTTAGTGCATCAGAATCTAGGTCTCATTGGCAATAGATCTCAAATTAAACTTTCCATTATAAGGAGACAAAGAAAGGAAGGGTGAAAGATAACATTAGTGGATATCAAATTTTCCTAGAAATTCCTTTGAATGTCTACATTCATATTGTTTACTCAATACATTTGATACATTTGATATATGGTCTACTTGCACCATATATCATTTTATGTGCAAGGCAAAAACAGAGAATATAAAGTCCAGTGAAGGAGATACAGAATATATATAAGATGCTTTGTTCTATGAGAACATCAAAGAACACCCAGCCTGGGACATATTGTATGTGTCACATGCTGAGGATTGGGTTCCTCTAGCAAGACTGATAAAGAAAAAAGTATGTAATATTAAAAAAAAGAGAGAAAGAGAAGAAAAAGGACACAAAGTATTTCTTAGAGGAGTAATATGGTGATAGCATGTCAGTGAGTGCTTTTTGATAATAAAAGAATATTATAAACAACCTTAACCAATATATTTTAAAAGCCAGATTAAATGAGCAAAGTGGGAACAAAAAATACATTACTAAATTTGACATAATAAGTGGAAAAACTGAATAGGCCAGTGGTTATTAAAATTTTAATCAGATGGAAAAAAACTTTCTCTTTTGGTCATTAAATCCAGATCATTACAGAGTTAAGTTTGACCAGACCCTAAAAGCATAACTAATCCCCATATTACCAAAGTATTTTAGAGATAAAAAAAAAAAACAAAAAAACTATCTTACTCATTTATGAATCTAATGTAACATATATAGAAATTCATTTTATAAATCTAACATATATGTATATATGAATCTAATACAATAAAAATTGTTACAATTAAATCTCACCTTTAAAGATATATGAAAAAATAAAAAGGAAACTTGGAAATCAAATTCAATTCAACACAGTATTTAAAACGAATTCAAAAAGACCAAAAAAATTTTTTTCTGGAATGTAAGTTGGTACATTTTTTAAAAATTAGCGGTTCAATATGAAACATATTTAAATAAAAGTTATGTAATGAAGAAAAATAGAGAAAAAAATTTGAAAAATTCTTAGCAGTTTAAGAGTTAAGAGGAACATTTGTACCTGATAAAGTGCTACCAAAATCTAGAGGAATATTATATTAAAAGTAAAAGGTAAGGATCATTCCTACTAATCAGAAATTTTAGAAAGTGTTTTATTATCATTCAGTTACTGAACTTTGTACTAGATGTTCTGATCAATATAATTAAAAAACAAATAAGCATATAAAAAATTTGTCACAAAAATAGTTATGAAAATATTGCCTGCCATATCTGGAAACAAAGGATGTTGCAGCCATTAAGTCATCACATTATAGCCACCCGGATGATTGGTGAACCCTGAAGGAACTCAGAATGGAAACAATGCCCGCCACTTCAGCCACCCCACCATGGTGCACCCTGCAGAAATTCAGATGAGAAAGCATGGGATACTGGCCCTAGATAGGTGAGGTACATATCAAGGGAATGATTTCAGTGAGCCCAGACTTGCATCTTCAGATACATGGAACAACACTAAATTCCTTAACTAGAGAGATCTGGTTTTCTTTTATTAAGTTATCCTTCGATGTTCTGACTGCCTTGTCTTTCACTGCAAAAAACCCATATATCCTGGCTCCCCACTGGCCTCTTCAGAACGGTTTTCTCAGCATTACTTGAGAGTCCTGTCTCCCAGGCTTGAAGTCCTAAGAATGTCCACCAAATAAAGCCCCTCAGCTTCTAGGTTGTACTTTTTTTTTTTCAGTCAATGGATTTTCCGTTTAAATAACTAAGACAATCCTAGATATCATTCACTCTAATAGAGAGTTTAGTAAATTTTCTAGATATACAAACAATATACTGAAATCACTAGAATTCTTATATATAAGCAATAATAAATTAGAAAATACTAATGCAAAATGTAAATAATCACATCATCAATGAAAATTACGTGTATCTTTAGTACTTACTTGGAAAAAATCTAATAAAAATTGTGTGAGGTCTGAAAAAAATTATAAAATATTAAAGAACACAAAAGATGAATAAGTGGGGAGATATATTAGATTCATATTCATTCAGAAAGCAAAACTTTCTGAATGAATCAAAATTGGCTGATTCTATACAGTGGGCACCTGTTATTTGTTATGTTACTTACTGTACCTTGCCATACCTTTTGTATACCTTTCAAAAAAAAAAGAAAAATCAGTAAAAGGAGCTTCATGTTTCTGCAGAGAAAAATACGTTACTTCATGAATCAATGATATAAATTTCCTACTAAAGCTATTTTATAAGTAAAATTTGACACAGAATTCTATTCCTAGAACCAAGACAGAAATGTTTCATGTGGGGTATCTGCTTAAAAGTATTTGCTGTTTGAGGCCAAAAAATAATAAAGTCTATTTAAAAGTACATAAAGAGAATTGAACAGTAGGATTAAAATCTTGGATAAAAATTTCCAGGAGTTCCCGTCGTAGTGCAGCAGAAACAAATCCGACTGGGAACCGTGAAGTTGCGGGTTCGATGCCTAGCCTCGTTCAGTGGGTTAAGGATCCGGCTTTGCCATGAGCTGTGGTACAGGGCACAGACTCGGTGGCATGGATCTGATGTTGCTGTGGCTGTGGCGTAAGCCAGCAGCTGAAGCTCCGACTAGACCCCTAACCTGGGAACTTCCATACGCCGCGGGTGCGGCCTAAAAAAAAAAAAAAATTCCAAAATTATTTTCTGCCCACTCTTTTATTAAAACGATTGTCAATATGTAATCAATATGAGCATATGATAAAATTGTGATAATTATTTTCGCTCATTCAGAAAGCAAACAAATAAGCTAAAGTGACTGAAAAGTGTTTATGAAACAAAGTGGGGTGAGTTTTGAGGAAAAAAATATTTTTTAAGTTTTATCAATGTATTTTCCTTAATAGCCTGCTTTGTTTTGTTTTTTTTTTTCTCTCTCTCTCTTTTTTTTTTCCTTTTTATGGCCACACCTGAGACTTATGGGAGTTCCCAGGCTAGTGGTCATGTTGGAGCTATAGCTGCCTGTCTATGCCACAGCCACAACGACACAGGATCTGGGACACATCTGCAACCTATGCCCCAGTTTGCAGCAATGCCAGTTCCTTAACCAACTGAGTGAGTGCGGTCAGAGATTGAACTTGCATCCTCACAGAGACAATGTTGGGTTCTTAATCTACTAAGCCACAACAGGAACTCCAACAGCCTCTGTCTTATAAATACTGAATTCATTTCTGCTAAGACACGGAATTATATACATTTTCTGTCTTCAAGTTGTATTAATACCTTTCGGAGTATCCATAAAACAGGATTATTTTTTCCACAAGAATTTGTAAAGAATTTTTTCATATCTTATTTCCAAATATTATTAGATATTTCGCACTTTTGGATGATTTAAATTACTTTTGATGAGCCCGGGATACAGTTTTATCACATTGCTTTCTTGAACCAAGAGGAAGTAAAATTGCACATTAGTTTTATTTTTTCACCAATACTAGATTAAACTAAAAAGGGAATAATAAATTTTTTTCTTATAAGCAAAGAATGTATCTTCTGGGGGTCCAATACCCACACAGAGAGGAAACTTGAATTGAGTTGTTCTCATAAAAGCTGGAAGTTGGGAAATCATTGGTGGTTAGATACAGGACTCCAGACAGATGAATGGCAATGAACTACAAATTCTGAATATTTTCCTGCCTGCATATGTACCACTATTGTCTCAACTATGAAAATTCTACACATGATTAAAGTCTAATTTAAATTTTATTGTCTCTAAATGTTTTCCCAACTGATTAAAATTAAATATGAACACTGCCTGAAAGCTGATTTGGAGGTTTATGTGAACCATGCTTAAAATCACACTCTGCTAGATTTGGTGAAAATATTCAGATCATTTAGGCCAAGCTTCTTCCCAATGAATAAATGATTTATTTACATAACAATGCTGGTAAATAGGCCAGTTTCTGATCAAACACTGCCAAGTGCTTAGGAACTTTAGCAGACATTCCACATGGCCTAATATCTAATACCACTACTCTCCTTTCTCCTACTCCCCCAAACCAGAAGGTCAAATAGAAACAAAGCTGGACTTCCATAAGGAGAGACTTTATTGAAAAAAAAAAAAAGACCATTGCAATAGGGAGAACTCTTCAATCTCAGAAATCAAAATCTCAAATGAAACATAAAAAGTGTTTTCTTGGAGTTCCCGTCATGGCTCAGTGGGTTAAGGACCTGAAGTTGTCTCTGTGAGGATGCAAGTTCAATCCCCGACCTCGCTCCATAAGTTAAGCATCTGGCATTGCTACAAGCTGCAGTGTAGGTTGCAGATGCAGCTGTGGATCCAGTGTTGCCATGGTTGTGGCGTAGGCCTTGGCTGCAGCTGATTAGACCCCTGGCCTGGGAATTTCCAAATGTCACAGGTGCAACCATAAAGAATTTTCTTACATAAGAAGATGGTAAGCAATAAGTAAGAAGAAATTGGCAAAAGAGGGAGTGAGCAATTTATGTTCTGTGAGGGTGGACAGGAAATATGTCTGTGGTCAGTCACTTCTCAGCATAAGCTGATAGGTCGGTGTGTTCTGCATTTTAGTGCTAGTGTAGGCTTGGAGGCAAGCTGATATTAAGGGCTTTCTGGGAAAGAGGGGAGCCTGAATAAAGTTTGGTCAAGACAAAGTAGAGGTTTAAAATGGGAAATTATGAACACATGGTCAGAAGCAGTGGTATGTACCTGGAGGGTGACTATGTGATGTAGTCCTGACTAATGAGATGCAGCAGAAGTGATCTTCTGCTTCTATTTTCCTGATAAAAATGGACCCACTTAGCTGGCAAACATCTTTTATAAACACAACACTCCTGGAATCAGAGCAACAACCTAAAGAGTGTGAGGAAGAAAGACGCAAATGAAGGGTCAGGGAAGGACTCAGTCACTATTAGCATCATTGAGTCAGCATAAATATGTAGACTACCTCAGACCTCTATTTTGCAAAAAAAATTAAGTGCTGTTAGATTGCATAACAAAATTCAGATTTGTATTACTTGTCGACAAACACAAACTAATATGAAAAAATTTTAATAATGTACTCTAAAAATTTGCTAAAAATCAATGTTAATTTATTACTTTTTAAGACACCTAAAATCTGCACTGCGCTCTTTTTTTGATTTCACATATACACGTCTCCATTCCTGTGTATTTTCAATGATTTTTCATAACTATTTTCAAAGATAAATAATATTTATCTTCATGTTTATTTCTTTTATGATCCTTATGCATTTCACTTTCATTATTGCTATTTTTATATATTTTAATATATTTATATCAATATTTATATATTATAAATACATAATTATATTTATATTGATAAATATGTTTATATCGATATATTAATAAATATTTGTATTGATAAATGTATTTATGTTAATAAATATATTCATATGCTAACATATTTATATATTAATACTAAGGAAAATATCAAGAAGCCAAATGTTTAGTTAATTTTAGCATATATTTTTATTCTGCATTCTTCCAGGGCCTTTCACTTGGTAGACACTCCATAAATACTTTTGAGTAACTCCATGAAATTTCTAATTCTGACAAATTATAAATATTGAGAGGACTTGGAAAGCTCCCATTTAGTTTTAATGGTATTTCAAAACATCACCACTGTGCTAATAGCTACATGACAAGAATTAACCAAAACTAAATATAGATATCTTTCTGAAAGTCTTTTTTAAAGCTAATTGAAATATTTCCATTGCATTAGAAAAATACAATGTTTAAAGGAATCCCAAGGTGAAACCTTTTACACATGTAATAAGTCTTCCTTCATTCACCCATAATTTATTTGCTGGGCTTTTGTATTGTTCTAGGCAGAATTTGGAAGACTGCTATAGTCAGTTATATAAGATTTAACCAGGATGTCAGCAAACAACTTGAAGAGTTGTCAGGGAGAAGAAAGAGAGGTAAAGAATAGTTAAAAAAAAAAAAAAGAAAAGCAAAAATTCTTCCAATCAGGAATTCTAAGTAAAAAAGGTAACTTTATGTGGAAGCACCTTGATTCTACTGACTGGCTTTGCCCATGCTGAGTCTATGTACCACTTTATGATCAATGTAATGCTCATCCCCTATGTAATCTGCATCTCCCTGTGTCATATGGAAGTTCCCAGGCTGGGGGTCAAGTCAGAGCTACAGCTGCTGGCCTAGCCACAGCACAGCAACGCCAGGTCCCAGCCACAACTGCGACCTACACCACAGCTCAGGGCAATGCTGGATCCTTAACCCACTGAGTGAGGCCAGAGACTGAACCTGCACCTATATGGATACTAGCCAGATTTGTTTCTGCTGCACCAGGATGGAAATTCTCAGAGATTCCCTTTTATCAATTTTTTCCTTCATGTGCATTGGGGGGTGATCAGTCTGGCAGACAGAAAAACTGATTCAAGGCTTGATACTGCCTAAGACACAGTCCTGTGAGAACTATATAGTTTTATATAAGAAAAATTAGAAAGCAAAGTCCAGGAGTTCCCATGGTGGCTAAGGGGTTAACAAACCTGACTAGCATCCATGAGGACATGGGTTCGATCCCTGGCCTTGCTTAGTGGGTTAGGGATTCAGCATTGCCCTGAGCTGGGGTGTAGGTTGCAGACGCAGCTCAGATTCCACGTTGCTGCAGGCCAGCGGCTACAGCTCTGATTGGACCCCTAGCCTGAGAACTTCCAGATGCCACAGTGAGGCACTAAAAAGACAAAAAGACCGCCCCTCCCCCCAAAAAAAGAAAGAAAGCAAAGTCCAAACTCCAAACAATATACTTAATCACTGTCATAGTTAAACATCTTTCCTTATGGAGGACATGCATCAAAATAAGTTTTAAATGTTGTTCTAAATAGACCTATTTACTGCATACTGAATAAGGAAAAAAATTGATCCAAAGAAGAAAAACATTAGAATTTTAGCATATATCAAAAAAGTATTTATTTCAAGCATATTGAATAACATAAGGTTAGTGTTGTTCATTATGGGTATATGGAATACAGAGAGAAGTGGTTTATAATTAAGAATTTACTTATTCATAAGTAAATGTATGCTTCCAAATTTCATGTGTCTGAAAATGACATTCATTTTTATATTTTAACTCTTTTAAAATGTTTTCGTGGCAATTAACTTTGCATAATTCATTTTTTAGCAAAGCTTTTAATCATGAAATGCAAAATTAAGCTTCATGTCAGGTGGTACATGAAAGACAATACATTCTAAACTAATATAATATCAACTTAAAGAGGTGTAACACTGAATTCTCTATCAATATATTATACTGCTCTTTCTATAAAGACACAAAACAAAAGAAATTATTTATGGGTAAAAATTTCAAACAAAAAAACTATCACCAAATTCTTTAAATAAAACTGTCAAATATCAGAAAATGTCTGATATTTTTGAAAAGCATTCAATTCTAGGCATTTTCCGGGTACTTATAAGTAATTTCCTTCTGAGAAAAGGGATTTGTTTATTACAAGGCTTTTGCATGAAAGTGCTAAGATGTTTTTAAATCATTTTGGTAAGCAACATTCAACTATTATATTGATCAAGTTACAGTACAATTTGTTCTACATTTATAGACAGGATTTGTCACCATAAGAACTCTGCAAATTAAGTCTATGTAATGTTTATTGCCAAGGTCTGCAGATTGAGTATAGGGAGGAAGAAGAGAAAGAGTAAAGAATTGGAGCAACTGAAAAAAAGTAACTGTGATATAATAATTGTGAATGTAGGTTTAATATTGAACAAGCGAGAATTATCCTGCCAAATCTGCAATGTTTTTGTGGATATACTAGCAATTATTTAGGGAGAGAGAACATTCTTATACATTTTGATTTAGTCATTATCTCTTCAGTCCATCTCAGCTTTTATAACTTTGAAAAATCTAGAAAAACATGTCATTTGCATAATTACATCAGTGGACTTGAGAGTCTCAGCATTGCTTTCTTTGAAAGCAGAGGTCACATCAAGCCAAATCAGTTATGGTGACTAATCATAACAGTCTCTGTGCCTGGGCTGGTCGCCCTCAGCTGAAGACCTCTGCCACCTGTCATTATTATGGGCTGTCTACTGGCTGGCTGACCTCAGCTTCCTTCTGCTCCTCCACAGCCCTTTAACACTCAATGATTAATGAACTGTAAAATAATAACCAGTCTTTGAGCAAGCCAAGATTCCTTCCCATGAATACTGAAAGGATATGCAAAGTTTCTTCCCTGAAGTTGTCAAGACTTTATGGACAGACTTTCCTTTCTCTTCTTTTACTCTCTAGCTCTCAGAAATGTTTTGTTGCCAATCAATGTAGGAACCAAAATGTCAGACCAGGTATTCAAAGACCACTTCTTGTTTTCCATAGTAACCCTAAGGTGCTGCTTATATGTTTTCATCAATTTATTCCAAACTATTCCAGCTACTATGATTCATGATTAGCTTTTGCCAAACTTCCATTTGGGGGCTGTACTTTGGCACAAGAGGCTTTGCAAAGGAGACATAATGCAGTGAAGCAAATACAATTTGAGAGCTGAGAGCAGGCTGACATACTCAAGCTTACATAACTGAGCCAGGAATGTTCAATGCACCTAGCAATGTTTCTTCTAATAATAATATTGTTTCCTCAAAAAAAAAAAAAAAAAAAAAAACAGTAAATGCAGTGAGATCATCAGCTAGAGGGAAAAAAACGCAAATTCAGGAAAAGAGAAAAAATAACAAATCTAAGGAAGGAAAGATGAGACCTGGTTTAATGCTAGCACATTGATTTCTAGGCATCTCATTCAAATTGCATTTCCCAGCAAACCCTTCTTGCTTAAGAATTCAATTCCAATTGATTTAAAAAGTGATCATGGATCCTGAGTATGAACAACTAAAAGCTGACTTTAGCTTTCAGTAAACTTAGATTTAGCAAACATTTTGTAATTAAATTCTTCTATGAATGACATAAATTTCTTGTTTGTAACCATGCTTTCTCAATTTTTTATTACAGAAAAATAGCATATATGAAATATGACATAATGCCTAGTTAAACCCTTATAATTTTATCACTGATTTATAAAATTGCACTGGCCAAAAACTTATTTCTCATTTTCAGTTTTCTATTATTTTTACAGCTTTTGAAGCATTTAAAGTTCCATGTTATATTCTTGTTGCTTTTATTTCAAGACTAAATATTTTGGTATTCTCTGAACTGAAAAATTCAAAATTCCTCATGCACCTTAACATGAAAATTTCCTTCTCTTCCAACACACACACTTCCTACAAATTAACATATGCAGTTGAATCTTAAACTTAGGTTTGAAATGCATGGGTCCACTTACACATGGATTTTTTTCAATTATAAATAATATAGAACTTCACGGTCTGAGGTTGCTTAAATCCTTCATGTATATGGAACCTCAGATAGGCAGGAACTGCATATTTTTTAAGCAATGACTATAAATTATACACAGATTTTCCACTGTGTGAAGGGTCATGCCACTAGCCCTGCATTTTTCAAAGGTCAAATGTAATAGGTTACATTATTGAAAAAAATAATCATTTTTTGGGGGGAGACATGTAAATTTACATCGTGCCATATCAGGAGAGCACAATATTTTGAAAGCACAAACATTATTTGTGAGAGTTTAGAACAAACATTATTTATTGCCCAGTAAATTTTAGTAAATAGTCTTGAGACATAGTGGCAGAAAAAAACTTCTACTACAGGCATCAGAAAATATCTTAAAATTACTACTATTTATGTTTCTGTAAAATAAGTTTTGTTCAAACAGAAACAAATTCCCTTTTTTTTTTTTTTTTTTGCCTTTTGTCATTTTAGGGCCACACTCACGGCATGTGGAAGTTCCCAGGCTGGGGTCTAACTGGAGCTGTAGCCACTGGCCCATGCCACAGCCACAGCGACGCAAGATCCGAGCCACGTCTGCAAACTACACCACAGCTCACGGCAACGCCAGATCGTTAACCCACTGAGCAAGGGCAGGGATAGAACCCGCAACCTCATGGTTCCTAGTCGGATTCGTTAACCACTGTGCCGTGATGGGAACTCCACAAATTCCCATTTTTTGCACTCCGATGATAGTATATATTCAAATGCTTTTTACCTACAGCTTTAGAGTCACAATTATTGTCTTCAGCTGTTGAGTACAAACAGCAACATGAAACTGATAGTGATTATGAACTGAACCATTTAGGATCAGTGCAGGTGGTTGGACTTTTTAAAAACAAACAATGTAAAATTCAAAATAACAAAATATCTGAAAATGCTAGGTTATTTGGATTAGAAAAATCAATGTTTTCCTTATATATATGTGGTCCTACTGTCATAGGAGTTAGAATATGCAAAGATATGTAGACTTAAAAGATCTATTCAAAGTTCCCAATTTTTCACATTGTTTCAAGAGATAAAACAATAGAACAAAAATGTTAAAAGCTCAGCACAAGTTATTTGTTTGTTTGTTGTTGTTTTGCCTTTATTTCTCTCCATTCTCTGTTAGCTTTCTCAGAGGACAATGCTCTATAGGAAGGGCACAGGACAGTGAAAGTACCCTGGTAAACCAAGGGAATGAGGCCACTACAGCAACCATTCTCATCACTGGTTATGTGGCATCAAGTTGAGAAAGCAATCCACTTTGCTTTCTTAACCTGATGCCACTTTCACTTTGGTTGGCCAGGTATTCTTTGATAGCCATCAAACCACCAATTCTACATATAAGCTAGGAACGACCTATGTCAAAGCAGAAAAAAATGGAAAATCACAAAAGAATGAGAACAACAGATATAAATTCTTTTTTACCCTTTTGTTTACTTCAATATCCTTGTTTGAAACAAAATGAAACATATATGTTGTTTACTATTCCAGTTTTCATAAGGATATGTTAAAGATCAATTTACTGGTACCAAAACTGGCCAAAGTTTAGGATTTATACCTGTTAGTCCTTCAAATAGATGCCCATTCATATATTCATGCATTCATTCACTGATCCAATAGTATTTATTATAACATGTTGATTCATAGGCATTCTTCTGTTTGCTGAGAAGGGAGTAGGATACAGAGAGAAAAACACTGCCTAACTCCAAAGAACTTCCGTCAAGAGGAAGATGACAAAAAATATATAAGTCAAAATAGAAAATGACAGTTTCACAAGTGCTTTGAATGAAAATAAAACAATATGCTATAATACCGTGCCTAAGGCGGGAGAGAACATACTTTAGTTTTTTGAGTAGTTTAGAATAACTACTCTAAAATGGTATACAAGGAATTCCCATAGTGGCTCAGCAGTTAACGAACCTGACTAGTATCCATGAGGACATACGTTCGATCCCTGGCCTTGCTCGGTGGGTTAAAGATCTAGTGTTGCCATGAACTGTGGTATAGGTTGCAGACGTGGTTCAGATCCCGAGTTGCCATGGCATAGGCCTGCGACTGTAGCTCCAGTTGGACCCCTAGCCTGGGAACTTCCATATGCCATGAATACAGCCCTAAAAAGGCAAAAGATAATAAATAAATAAACAAACAAAAAACAAAATGGTATATAAGAAAGGATTTTCTGGAATTCCCACTGTGGCTCAGCGAGTTAAGAACCTGCCTGGTATCCATGAGGGCAGATTCAATTCCTGGCCCCGCTCAGTGCATTAAGGATCTGGCACTGGCGTGAGCTGTGGTTTAGATCACAAATGCAGCTTGGATATGGCATTGCTATAAGCTGGCAGCTGCAGCTCCAATTTGACCACTAGCCTGAGAACTTCCATATGCTGTGGGTGTGGCCCTAAAAAGAAAAAAAGAAAGAAAAGAAAAGAAAAGAAAAAAGAAAAGAAAAAGAAAGAAAGGATATTCTAAGACGGTATCATTTGATTGTGATATGAGTGATGAGTAGGAGCTATACATGCAAAAGATAAAGTAAAAGTACTCCATGCAGAAAGGATCAGAGAGAAATTTCCCTCTACTCTTGTAGGTTCCTCTGGTTAGTCTAAGAATTAAATTGACACGAGATGAATTAACAGGGGAAAAGCAAACAATAGTTTAATAGCATGCACACATGGGAGAGACCCAGGAGAAGTATCTTATGCAAATGTCCAAAACCCTCACCTTACATACCATTTTAGCTAAAGACAAAAAAAGGATGCCATGGATAGTGGCTTGGGACTACAAAAGGGAGGGAGGCAATTCACGTGAAGACAGGAAAGCAAATGTTTGGTAACCAAATGTTTGCTGGACCAAGCAAAGACAATGGAACACAGATAAGAATTTTAACCAATAGGCTTTTCTAATTTCTCCCCTGTTTATACACCTAGTTCATACTGTAATTATCTATGGTAATTATCCCCCTTCCTGGAACAGGGCCTGTCTATAGCTTTTAGGCAGTTAGGAGGAAGGTCAAAGGTCCTTCTTGAGTTTTGGGGACCTTAAAAATAAACAACCTAAATTAATTCTCATGCCAAATAGATACATTTCAGTGTGGCAAAATTTGCTCTCCTACAAAGGCCAGGGCTTGAGATTGAAACAAAATTGAAAAATTCAAGAACTAAAAAATGCTAATATGATATCATTTTCTCTTTATTACATGACAAAATTTAAAATTTTGTAAAGGGAAAAGGACTCAGCTCAGAACTTTTGAGGGAAAAAGACCCCAAATTTCTTGTTTGAGGATAGTAGACTATTTCAAATTTTGAAGCCGATTCACTCAAAACTTTTGAGAATGATCACTTTTACATCAACCATTATTTTGGAAGTGAATTCTGGGCTTGGTCTTCAGCAAAGTAGCCTTGAGCAAACTTCGTCTTAAGCCCAAGGTCAAAGGCATACAATTAATATTTAAGTGGTGTTACATGCATAAGAGAGGTGAATCTCCAAACAAATCTATGAGGTAGAATTAATTCCATTTAAAATTTGTTACGAAGTGTTGAGAGTAGTTCTTAAATGCTTCAATCAAGAATATTATATTCAGGATTACTAAGCTCCTAAAACCCCATTCTTTTGTGCGTATATTCTTATTCTCTCCATTTCTGTTGCATAATTTACTAACCTATTTTTTTCTCCAGAATGCCTTGCATTTATCTTTTATAAAATTATTCTCTGATTTTTAACTACTTTATGTTCATTCCTATCTTTTAAGGCCTTTTCATCCATCTCTTTACTGACTAAATCCTACTTATCTTTCAAAGCCCAGCTTAAAATTTCCTCACCCTACCTTTATTCTCCTCCTAAGATCTAGGCCAGAAGGGAAAATAGATTATGTCTCTTTGACACTTAGCACTTGAGGTATCAAGTTCTCTTCTACGTGAGATCGTTTTAGGGGAAGGGAATTTGCAATTTCTAGCTATGCATCTCACTGTTCTTGGCAAATTCCCTGCCCAGAACAAACACTTGCAAAAAGAGTAGACATGGGGAAACTGTAGATAATTCTCTATTCCATACTTTTCCTGCAAAGGGAGGCGAATACACAACCTTGGAGAGAAAAGTGGGGAGCATCATGCCCCCCCTCCCCAGGAGAAGAGGTGACACATCCAAGTGGTTATTAGGTGGTAAGAAACTGATCCTGTAAATCTCTGCTCCTCGATTTCTTGCCAGCAGTTTTGCCTCAAGATGCATGCATTGTCTGCTTTCTCAAAGCAGGCTCTGCGTCTGTCAAGGGGAGATGACGGCATTGCTGAGTGTATGGATTTTATTCTGAAGGAAAAATCTTAGGATGCCTGATTGTTGCTACATATCAGAAATGCATTTTCCAATTCAGTTTATTAAGGATAAAACTGTAGCATTTTGATCTCTAACTCTCTCTTTTTCTGTCTTAAAAAAAAAGATAAAACTTAATAAGGTCTTGATGAAGGAAGAAAGAAATGTACACCAGGTAGAGGTGGATAAACCATCTGCCCATCAAAGCCTTCTCTTTGGGTTTACTAAGTCACTACTCCTGGAAGATTTACAAAGTGAAACAAGAGTATATTTTGCAAAACAATTGCCTCACCTGGCAACTAAGATAGCATAACAATGTAGCAAAGTTATGTTTTGATTTTTAACATTTTTTCCAAATAAAGACTCTCTCAAATTGAACAAATAGAAGTCTGAGTGCTAAATATCTTCTCAACCAACATTAATAAGAAGTTATATCAAGTAAAATACCTGATATACGTGAAGAGACAAGTTTTGTGTATTACTAAACAGCCAACTGTTCTCATTTACTTCAATACAAAATTTGTATGCCTAGACTGACATTTTAGAAGGCAGAAACTTTAAATTCTCAAGAAAGTAAAGTAATAAATATTCTATGATTAAACAATTATCACACAGAAAAATAATCCCTAATATCCTTTCATATAAACCAGAAATGGTGCATAACAAATACTTCCCAAGACTCTCATTAGGTTTATGGAAGAGCCCCTTCTATCCATACTTCAACTCATTAAGGAAGGCTTATTGGTTACAGAGAACAAAGGAAAGATATTTAACATCATCAAAATTACTTACTGAGGAAAACCTACATAATAATTCTCAATATCAATGCAGTTGTTAAAAACAGCTCCGCCAAGAACATTCCCTGTACCCCATCTATGTCTAAACAGTGCATTTCTAAAATAAAGACCATGAGTCACACAGAAGAACTAGAAACCTGAATTCAGCAAAGCAAGATGCAAGTGAAAAATCACTGTCTTTTTTAAGAAGTGACTTTCAAAACTTTTCCTGTAATTCTCTGAAACTTTTAATGTTTTTCAGTAGTATTTCTTTCCTAGAGTGGTCACATTTCCCTCTGTAATGAGCACCAGACAATTTCTTGGGAAGCAATAGCTTTCTGTTAGAATACAGCAATTACCTAACAATTCAACTGTCACTGAAAAAAATTTAAAAAATGAAAAATTCACTGCATGCAACAAAATACCCTCTTATTCCTTGCAGGACACTAATTTAGATTTTAATTCATGTATTCTACCCTTTAGAACATTTCCATTTACCTCTACGTGAATTTGACACTTCGATTTGAATCCACTGGAAGGGAACTGAAGCTTAAGCTATTATGGCTGGGAGCAATTACAGTATTAACTACCAGTATGCAAGCTCACCTATTAACAATTTCCCACAATGTTTGAGATAGAAACTCCACGTCACAGAGGTTATTCTATTGAAGTCAGGTCTCCTTCAGCTGCGATCTCACCATCTAATCACATTTTTCACAAGTTATAAAAAAAGATAGTTCTTGTTAGGGGACAGACACAGCAAGCTTTTCTGAATCTAAAAATATCATAATCAAAGAAGGGGAAGTTTATACTTGTTAGTCACCTACCATTGCATGAATACAACACCATGCTAAGATATTAACTCTCACCTAAGAATCAATGATGCGTTCATAAATTTCTACACCATCACGTTTGGAGTGCAAATCATTACCCATTCAGATGTCTGTTAGCACTCAGCCCCTGGTGAAGACTTGGCTTTAGAGCAAAGGGATATTTTGGGAGATTTTGGTAAGAAAATGTTGGTCTGAAATTTATCACATTTAAATGAATTTCCTATGGAGGAAAATTCAGAACTAACAATGTCTCTCCAACTCAAGCATCTGTATTTCCCTCAGCATGACTCTTTAACTCTCTCTGATCCTGTCCATGTAGGGGCCCAGCAGAGCTCAGGGGTGGGCTCCGAACTGGCTCACCCAAGGGTTTGCACACTCTTCCATAATGGACAGTCCCAAGGCTGCAATATATTAACACTTTTATCTTTCCAAAGTCTACTTGAAACTATCATCCTTAGTAGATCTAAACAGTGATCTACTTTTCCACTCATTACCTTGTCCATAGGAATAATCAATAAACAATCTATCCTAAGAATAGAAAACAGTTAATTTGAGTCAAACAAGATTATAGCCCAGGAGACAGCCTCTCACACAACGCTGAAGAAGCACTCTGGAAAAGCATTGTTTTCAGTACACTTTCCTGTCTTGTTAGAACAAAGAACACCAAACAAGTCAGGCACATATCACCTCAAGGTTTTAAAAAACAGATCAGCATGTACAAAGAGAGTCAGTGAGGCCTTGGCACTTGGGAAGAGAGTCTTGTCATCGAAGGAGTGCCAGCATTGGTGTTCCAGGAAGGGAAGCATTCAATCTTTATTTTAACATGGGTATATTTACTTCTGGTCAAATAACTTTCTAATAATTAAAGCAGGTGCACAATGTATGTTTGGCAAACTACCAACAGTCTGTCCCAGTTATTGTACAATTCAAATTAGATCATGCATAAAACAAGTGACTTCCCCATTCATCAATATGTGAAAATTTCTCTCATTAACCTATATACTGAATTATGCATGTTTTGAAAATCTGAAAAAATTAATACTTTGCTAGACTAATCTATTAGGCTTGTTTAAAAATGATACTATGATAATTTCTGATATTTAACACGTCAAGAATATAAGATATGTGTTCCCGCTGTGGCACAATGGGATCAGAGGTGTCTCTGAAGTGTTGAAAAGCATGTTCGACTACACACACACATAGAACCCCCACCCCACCCAGTAAGAATCTGGTGTTGCCACAGCTACAGCATAGATCACAACTGCAGCTCCAATTTTCCAATTTGATCCCTGGCCCAGGAAATCCTTATGCCACCAGGTAGCCAAAAAATAAATAAATAAATTGTAAAAGATTTATATATATGAGGTAAGACTGAGTAGAAAAAAATAAGACTGAAACAGTAAATATATGTGTTTTATTTAGGGGATGATACTTTTTTCATTCTCTCGGTGTTCCCTTTCATATGGAGGTGGCTCCAGTAAGATAACATTGCTAGCCTTTATCTGTCCCCTCATTCACTTTTCCCAAGGTATAAATTATTTAAAATAATTGGTGATTTTGCAATGAAAAAGTGGGAAGTCTAGTCACTTCCCTTTTCTTTCTCTCTCTTTGGAGCCAGAGTGTTTGCAAGAAAGACATTCTGCTTTGCTTCCCTATGCTCTGACCCTAAGCGTGAAGGCCTGGCCTCAGAGGCAGGGTTGCCTGTGGCCTGATCTATATAATTCTCTGCTTCTGTATTAGACATCCCACCTTCCTGAAGATATAAACCACTATCTGCAGTACAAGTATGATCAATAATACTGCTTTATTCTTCTGTCTTATAGCTTAGTTGTTCAGAACTCCATGTAGGGAATTGATAGTATTATTTCTTAGGCTTCACAAACCCTAGCATATTTGAAAAAATTATACCCCGATACAGAATAAATAATGCAACGATCATTACTACATATTCAAAGGACTTGCAAGAAAACCATTCTTTTTCATGTTTGTTTTCTGACCTGCCAGCCTATCGTACAAGTGTTATAGCATAACTAGGCAATTATTTGAACAACCTATTCAAATACATAACAAGACATATTTGTAAAAGTTAATTTTATTAATTTCAGATCCATAATTTAAGGTAATAATAGCAGACTAGTCAAATGATAATAGCTAACATTCTTGGGAACTACGTGGTAGCAATTCTATTGAGAACATAGTGTCTTATTTAATTATCAAAACAGCCTGAAGAAAGGCACTATTATTATCTTCAGTTGAAAAAATGTTAAAATTCAAGGTTAGAAAACCTGCTTGAGAACATAGGCAGAAGAACTCTTTCATAGTTGAAAGCCAAGTCTATTTGACCTAAAAGTCCATAGCTCTAAAATCATATTATATGGTATCTTCAAATCATATTTTCCACAATATTTTTGTTGAACTAGAGAAATCATTTGGAAAATAAACTCAATTTAGTTCAAATTGTACTTGCTGCTCAAATCTTAACAATATGAAAAAATATATGCACATTATTCAATGATACAGCACTAAAAATTCATAAGTTTTATCCCATTGACTTTAAACAAAAGATTGGCCTGGAATAAAATATGTGAAATGAGGATTCTTAAGATTTTAAAAAATAGAGATAGAGAGATTGTTTCAGTAAGTAGAGGTCTATCCTAAGGATATACATATGGGAGAGTAAGAAAAGAAATAGTCCAATTGCCACAGTCAAACTTCATGGAGAAGTGAGATGCTATTCAGTGTTTAAAAACAGCTCCAGCATCACCTCAATTAACTCAAACAACCTCTGCCCTGCCATAATGGTAACTCAACAGCACAATTTCTGTTTCTCTTCCTCTCTCCACATGCTTATTTTTTTCCTGTTCTGCTCCTAGCTGCCTTAACCCTTCTGCATGACTTCTGCTTTCTCTAGATATCAATTGCTTCATGGCTTTTGTTACAGATGAGCCCAGCTTACAACATCATTGGCTTTCTGACTTGTTCAGAGTCAAGTTTGATAAATTGTTGTCTTCATGTTTTTGACTTCATCCTTCTCTAATGGTATAGAGCAAGTAATTTTTTTTCCTGAAGTAGACTTTCTTTGGCTCATCCTGAAACCTCTCCTTTGATGTCTCATCATGTTTGATCCTAATTATTTCAAAGAAAGACAATGCCTTTGATGATATCCTTACTTGGTCTAGAGGCATAGAGATTTGCTATAAGACACAGTAGGAAGTCGTTCAATGAATTTTTATTATTTTTTTTTTACTTCAGTGTCAGCCCAATAGTTTTTCATTTTGTTTTGTTTTTAGTCATCATTGATGAGGTTGCCAGTCAACTAGTATAACATGCATTAGGTTTAATGTCCAGCCCAGTTATACAGTTGTAGACATGTTTTAATCAGTGTTGTATCATAAAACTTGGAGGTAAAGTTTGAGCCATTTCAGTCAAAACTGTGATTTCTTTTCTCTATCAATATATTTCCCTCCATCACTTCTAGTGATACACTTACCTTCCTATTGTCGGCAAGGGGGAGATTTCTCCCTCTTGAGTTCTTGTGGATGGACTAACAATAAAATTCACACCAGACAGATTAACTGGAAAGAAAGAAGCACATTTTAATTCATGGTCATGGAGGTCCCATAGAAACAAAGCCGAAGACTCATCAAAGTAGGGAACTTTTCTACTTTTTAGAAAGAAAAAATAAATTTGTGAGGAATTCGTGGAGCAAAAAAAAACCCTCAGGTTTGAAGTGCCCAATTAGTGAAGAATCTAAACAGATTTTGGGTTTGGAATAGTAAATTAAAGAAGTTGCAAAATTTGTTTATATAGGCCGCTTGGCCCCAAATTCCCTGGCTTTGGCAATAAGTCTCCTTCTACCTCCAGATTCAGGCAGTGCACCCTTCACTTGAGAGATTTATTTCCAGTTTTCAGGGAGACAGAAAGGATAGTCAGAGTGTCTCTCATGAGTTAGCCATTTCTTAAGTAACTTTAATTCAAAAGAATAAATATGCCATTGAGGCACATTTGCAGTGGCTACCTTGGGCCCCAACACTGTCCAGAGAGATGGATCTTAACCAGAGTGTCATTTATCCCTGACTGCACTGAGTGATTGATGCAGGAATGGATTCATGACCCAAACCAAATCAATCAGAGAGCTTTCCCAGATTTTATGGAATAGAAGCTCCTGTTTAGAAAAATTTTTTAACGATCTGATTCCAAAGCTGTTCAGCAATTACCATTTTTATCACAGGGAAAAAGTCTGTCTACCAGAGAAGAAAATAGGACCAAAGGAATTCAGAGGGAAAGACAGAGGGACAGAAAAGAGTTCTGGTTTTAGCCAAGCCCTAGTTTTATTCCTCAAGCCCTTAGAATTGCCCAAGTCCTGAAGTTATAATCACAGAACCAGCCCAATCTGATCTTAATGAGGTACTGAGTTGTTTTTCAGAGACGACAGAGCAAAACAAGTCGTACAGTGGTAGCATGGCCAGAAGAGAAAATTCGGACCTCAAATTATACCTGGAACCAAAGGTTCTTCCTCCATGGAATCAAAAGGCTAGGGCGTGACTGGAACCTGAATGTAGGAACCCTTTTAGAGATAGAAGGATCCACTGTCCAAGAAGATGTGCTTCTGAAACCTCTTAACAATATCTTACCATAATGCACAAAATTCCAGAGGCCTCCAATCAAAATCTGCCCAGGAGCACTTTGGCATATCAACCCGCCTACTCTAATTCATAAAAGTTTGACCTCATCCCACCTAGGAGAGACAGATTTGAGACAAGTTTCCTGTCTCATTGCCAGTCAGCCTTGCAATAAAGCCCTTTCTTTTCTCAAAGTCAGTGTACAAGGTTCTATCTGGTCAGACAGCGAGACCTTGCTCCCTAATAAATAATTGTTCCTTCATTGTGTGAGCTCTCCCAGTATTCTCCCAATAAACCTTATTGTTTAAACTAATGTGATTTAGGCTGCTATCACTTGCAACTGAAAAAGTCATGATGTAGCATCTCTCTTAAACTATCACACATTTGTACTCCCTAATACAAAGATCCTGATTGTGTCTCTCAAGCTCTGTCAAGCATAAGCATCATTTAACAGACTTCTCATTCAAGGCTACTTGAAAGTACCTCTAATTCACCATGTGTAACCAAAATTCATCCTGCAATTACTTTCCCTTTGTAATCTTCTATGTGTACCAGTGGCGGTATTTTTCCCAAAGTTAAGAAACTAAAAAAAATCTTACCAAAGTTTCTTCCTTTGTCTTACTTCATTTCTAACCATTTTCCTCATTCTCTCAAATTTCTCCTTTCTTATCCAATTTCTCTAGATTTGTAGTTCTAATTTTTATGTAAATATGTGTACCTGATTTCTAGCCCCCATGTTCTGCTACATGCCATTTCCGTAGGAATTTATTTAAAATGTCATTTTGAGCGATACTGCCCAACAATTTCAGGTGAAAAAAATTGGGTGGGCTTTTTTTTTGGGGGGGGCTACATGTGCAGCATATGGAAGTTTCCAGGATAGGGATCGAATCAGAGATGCCGCTGCCAGCCTGCCACAGCCACAGCAATGCAGGATCTGAGCTGCATCTGCAAGCTACAACACAGCTCATGGCAACTCTGGATCCTTAACCCACTGAGTGAGGCCAGGGATAGAACACTTAACTAGCTGCTTTGTTACCAGTGACCCCTGATGGGAACTCCCAGATGAAATTTTAAAGTCTACAGGATAAACTAAACTTTTCAACTGGAAATTCAAAGCTATTTTTATACCACATACCAATCATTTCTGCCTAAACTTTCATTAATTATGGTCTTGCAGAAATCCCACAATTTTTCATAGGATATTCCCTAGTCACATATTATAGTTCTACCTCTGCACCTACAATACATTCTCTATTATATCTTATTTTTCTAAGCTTTGTCAAGCTCAAGAACTTTTTTCTCCTTGGAGAATATGTTTGCCTTGAGGCTACATAAACTAATCAAGAGGAATTGAAACTAAATGTGATAAGGGAGAAGAACAAGGAGATAAGTATGTAGATCAATTTTACTATGGAAAAACAGTAGCTATATATTGAAAGGAGGAAAACATTGTGGGTGGTGCCAGTGAGTCATAAGAGAAACCAATCAGACCAGCAACCAGTCAGTATAACCCCAAATGCCCTTAGAACCTCAAATACAAATATATATATATCATTGTCCAGGTCTCAAGTAATGTGAATTTTAAAATTAAAAAAAAAAAACTATTAAAATCAACTAACAGAATTAAAAAAAAAAGACTATTAAAATCAATTAACAGACTTGGGAGGTGAATACAGCATTAGAAGGGCAAATAGACCTACTATGAGAGGAAGAGAACTGGCAGAGTTTTAAGTCCACCTAGAAAACCAAGATTCCAAGAGGGAAAGATTACTTAAGGACATCTAAGAGGTAATTTTTTTTTAAAGAACAATAATTAACTCATGAGAGTTTGCTCTCAGGTTAGAGACTGGATCATCATTATGGTTAGTGCTAGAGTTAGGGTTCTGCTAAGGGGTAAAATTAGGATTCAGGTCACCAAATTGGGAATAAGATACTTCCTCAGAAGCACGGCTCAGTAGTATGTGGAGAGAATCCTTTAACTACAAACTGAACATCTGACAAGTTCTATATTAGCTTTGCTGAAAATTAAAACTCCCAGAGAGAAGAGGAAGTAACTAAGGGAAAATATTTAGAACCTAATTATGACCAATGAGGAGGATCGGGTGGAAAAATGAATAAGATACAAAACTTGACAAAGGATATTAAAATACCATGAAAATGCTAACCCCAAGAGAGCTAGCGTGGCTAAGCACAATATGCTTTAAGGTAAAAAGCATAATTAGGAGAAAAAAATGTTCTCTGTATAATAATAAAAATAATATTTAACAGAAAAACATAAAAATTTAAAACCACCATGTTCCTAAGAACACATCTCAGAACACAACTGAGACAATTATCTAGAGAAACTAAAAATTCTATTAGTACAGTGAGATATTTTAAAAAATCTGCACATCTCCTCTAGTAATTAGAATATTCAGCAAATAGTCAATAAAAATATAGAATGTTTAGAAAATGAATGTGTGCATATTCATAACTGAATCATTTTGTTGTACAGCAGAAATTATCACAAGCTTGTAAATCAACTATACTTTGATAAAACTTTAAAATGAAAACAAAGAATATAGAAGTTTAGAACATATCAACCAATTAGTGTGATGTATAAAACAATGTATGCCAGGGTTAAAGAATAAACAATGTGTTAAATTCATGATATATTTACAAAAAATTATCAAGCAAACAATAAAATTAATTTGAAACAAATACCAAAAGACAGGTAATACAGAACACATTTTTTTTTTTTGGTCTTTTTAGGGCCACACTTGCAGCACATGGAGGTTCTCAGGCTAGGGTTCGAATTAGAGCTGTAGCCACTGACCTATCCCACAGCCACACAGGATCCAAGCTGCAACTGCAACCTACACGACAGCTCATGGCAATGCTGGATCCTTAACCCACTGAGCAAGGCCAGGGATCCAACCAGTGTCTCCTCAGGGGTACCAGTCAGATTCGTTTCCACTGAGCTAGAACTCCCAGAACACATTTTCAATGACAAAGCACTACATTTACACATGATTTTAAAAATAATTTAAGGAGTTCCTGTTGTGGCTCAATGGTTAGCAAACCTGACTAGTATCCATGAGGACTTGGGTTTGATCCCTGGCTCAGTGGGTTAAGGATCCCACTACAACTCCAACTCGACCCCTAGCCTGGGAATGTCCATATGCCGTGAGTGCAGCCCTTAAAAAAAAACACATTTGAAAAGCATAAAAAAAAATTCTAAATAACTCATAAATCCAAAAAATACAGAAATTAGAATAAGTTTAAAATATTCTAATGTCAAGATGCCACACGCTAAAACTTCAAGAAACAAGCTAAAGCTTTACAAGTATATCTCACTACACAGCCTTTCTTGATGAGCTACAAATTTTTGCCCAAATTCATTATCTGAGTTAAAACTCTCTATTAAAAATCTACATTTATATACCAGGAAAAATGTTGAATTTTATGCTACCCAGAGCCATAGAAGACAATATGCTTCAGTCTATACTGGATTATCTCCTAAGGATAGTATTTTTATCTCCTAATATTTTAAAAGACTGAACAATCACTGCATGTTCCCACATATACCCTAGGCACTACAGTTTGTTTATGCTAAGCAACTAGATTCAGTTAAAATTAGTATCTTAAACCTACTATTTTGCTGATTATTTTTATATGATAGAACATATTCTTTGTATGTACACACTACAAATATTTTCATCTGATACTGAGTCATATTTAATAGCGAAAATAGTTGAATACATGGTTTTAGATGCTTTCTGTGTATATATAAAAAGCATTATACTAAGAAAGTTTTAGTGATATGTGGAGAAACTTGAGTGAGTGCTTTGGATGTTTCACAAGAATGTATGTTTTATACCATTTTAAAATGGAATATAATATACACATAATATGCAAATATGTTCCATCCAGCATATTTCCAAGCATATATTAGATATTAATAATAAAGGATGTCTGTATTTACAATCTTTGTATGAGGAGAATAAAACCTTAATACATTGGAGTTTCCATTGTGGCACAGCAGAAATGAATCTAACTAGTATCCATGAGGACCTAGGTTTGATCTTTGGCCTCACTCAGTGGATTAAGGATCCAGCATTGCTGTGAGCTGTGGTGTAGGTCACAGTTGCAGGTCTGATTCAACCCCGAGCCTTAAAACCTCCATAAGCTGTGAGTGTGGCCCTAAAAAGACCAAAACAGAAAAAGAAAAAAAAACTTAATACAATTCTAGATATGAATAACTTAAGAAAGAAAAATAACGCAAGCATTACATTCATGACCATAGGTAAAATAATCCTAAATAAAATATTTGTAAAGAGAGTATAGCAATGATGAACATAAAAATATCACAAAATGTGATTTACCTTAGACATGCAAAGATTATTTAATATTTTAAAATATTACTAACTATGCTAAAAAATGAAAGAAAAAAGAAGCATCATTACAATAAATATGCCAAAGTGATTTAAAAAAAATAAAGTTTTGGAAAACTGTGGTCAAGTAGAATTCAACTTGTTAGAGAGTACCTACCAAAAAACTAGAGAAAATATTATTCTTAAAAGTTAAACATTAGAGGGAGTTACCTTTGTGGATCAGTGGAAATGAATCCGACTAGTATCCATGAGCATGGGGGTTCAAACCCTGGCCTTGCTGAGTGGGTTGACGATCCAGAGTTGCCGTGAACTATGGTGTAGGCCACAGAAGCAAGTCAGATCTGGTGTTGCTGTGGCTATGGTGTAGGCTGGTAGCTGTAGCTACAACTTGAACCCTAGCCCGGGAACTTCCATATGCTGCAGGTACAGCCCTAAAAAAGCAAAAAAAAAAAAAAAAAAAAGTACAACAGGTACTTAAAAAGATAATAAAAATTATCTTCTTTAAATTCAATAAAAGAATCTTGCCGTTACCACTGTAACAGTCACCATTGCTATGAAATAAAATGTCTCAAAACTTAGTGCATTAGGGAAACATGATATTTTAATTCTCATGCTTTTGTGAGTTGACTGGGCAGAACTCAGATGAGACGACTTGTTTATTCCATTTATGTCTTGTCTGGGATTGTTAATATGGCTTCAGTTTGGGATAAAGAATTCAAGATGGCCTCACTCACATATCCAATCTCTAACCCAGATGTCGGGGCCTCACCACGTGCAGACTTTCATCCTCCAGGACCTCTCTCCCATCATTCCCTGGGATCTTTCTCTCTGAGTGGCTTTTTCAGTAGCTAGCTCAGGCTTCTTTACATTGCATTTCAGGAATTTCACTGGAGCAAAACTGGAAACGCCAAAGCTTCATGAAGTTTGGGAATTTGAACTCAGACTTTCTCATATCTACAATACTCTGTAGTTTAAACTACATTAACTGCCAGGCCAGATTTCAGGCCAGATTTCATGAAGGTAGAGATTACACAAGGGCTACTCACACAAAAGACGTGTGAGTTCAGAGAAGTGTGGTTCACTGGGGGATATTTTGTAACAATCTGTCATAGCTACTTCAAGTTTGTTTATGCATTATACTTAAATAAAAAGGAGCAGAAGAATGATACTGATGGTGATATTAAGGATTAGAGGGAATCTCATTTGGGAATTGCTGTGGTGTAGGTTGCAGACGCGGCTCGGATCCCGCGTTGCTGTGGCTGTGGCGAAGGCCGGCAGCTACAGCTCCTGTTAGACCCCTAACCTGGGAACCTCCATATGCTGCGAGTATGGCTCTACATAAAAAGGCAAAAAGACAAAAAAAAAAAAAAAGCAGTCTCAGTATCATAAAGCAAATAATTTTTCAATATTAATATATAAATAAAATTTCAATCAAAATTATAACAGGATTAGTCATGGATGATCAGCTAATTATATAATTAAAGAACCAAAGAAAACGAAAAAAAGCAATAGCCAATATAAATTTAAGGAAGATAAACAAGATTTGTGGTCTTCCCTTCTACCTATCAAGAGCTAAATAAAGATAATAATTAAGTCAATGTGCTATCGTAGGGATAAATAAAAACAAATAGAAAAGAACAGAGTTTAGAAACACATTCAGGCATATTTCAAAGTTTGCAAATGATAGAAGTGTCATTAAATAGTGACAAAAAGATGAACTATGACCTTGACACAATTACTTATCCACAAGGAGAAAATATATAATTATATACCTATTGCATGCTGCATAGGAAAATGGATTGAAAACGGATGAAATACCTATTTTCAATTATACTATGAAGTACTTACTAGCAAAATACTAAGGGATTTCAGATAAAATCTGAGTCAAATATTTTTGCTTTTGAGTAAACAAGAAGCCAAAAGCACAAAGAAAAAAGACAAAGACTATTAACTTGACTATATTAACAAGTATAACCTTCTGTACATGTAGAGACACTATATAAGGAACAAGAAATGACAAGCAACAGTGTAGGAGAAATCACATGCAATAACTCATCTCATAATGCGTTATTATAAAAAATTTATTAAAACTTTCAAATAAAAAATGAAAATAAAGTAGAGAGAGGGCAAACAGTATGGATAGAAATCAAGGATGGGAAATCTAATATGTCCAATAAAGAAATTAAGACTTATTAGTTAATATTAATATGCTAGTTACATGTAATATACTAATATACCAAATTAGCAAGTAATATGCTAATGTTCTGTTTTTCTCTTAAACTACACTGTTCATCATCAGTTTACAAATACTCTCACAGCAAAAATATATAACCCTTCTCAGGGGAGGGGCAAAATAGCGCTAAGGGGGCAAAAAGTACAAACTATTACTGTGTAAAAAATACACTGCAAGGATATACTGTATAGTGCAGGAAATACAGCCAATTTTTATAAAAATGAAAAGGAGTATAACCTTTGAAAACTGTGAATCACTGTTGTATATCTGATGCTTATTTAATGCTGTAAATCAACTGTACCCCAGTAAATAAATATACTGCAATTTAAGTATAACAGGTATACATAAAACCCTTCTCTAAACTTGGTGGTTATCAATTTTCGTGGCTTACCATAATTAGTTTGGAATTTATATATGCCTGCAACAAATGATAGGTCCCAGGTTTTCAAATGACTCTCTAAAAGAGCCAAGGTAGCAGACAGAGCATGTCTCTCAGGAGAGAATGACTTGGTAACTGTTACTTTAGAATATATATTGCTGCCTTTTCTCATTTGACTTGACTTTTGACTGAAGGCTCTTAAAACACCTTTTTTTTGCAAAAGAGAAAAACTCACCTTTTTCATTACCAGATTTTAATAAAAAAGGAATTATACATCATGCTAAAACATTTTGGCCATCCGTAAGACCACAGTACACATTGGAACATTTCAGGACCAGTAAAAAGAATGCTATGAACAAGTTGGGTTTACCTCAGAAATGCAAGGTTAGTTTAATATTGGGAAATCAATTAATTTTATTCATGATATTTACAGAATAAAAGGGAAAAGCTACATGACCGTCTTAATCAGTGTAGAAAAAAAGAAGTTGTGCTAGAAGAGCTGCCTATTCCTAAAGAAAAGCAATGAACATTAACCTTACTTCAACCCGGACACAGAAATTAACTGGAAGTGGATTATCAATTTTAAAAAACTGTAACTATAAAATTATTAGAAGAAAACATAGGAGAAAATCTTTGCAACCTAAAAGTTCAACAAATTATTTCTTATGCTACAAAAAACACTTCCTATGAAGAAAAAAATCGATATCTTACAACTAATAAATTGTAGAACTTGTACTCAAACATATCTTGACTCCCTAAATTAAGTCTATAACATTATACACATTTTCTCTTGTATTCCTTTCTCTTTTTTTCTGATTCCTGTGAACTTTAGGACATTCAGAAGAAAAGCAGTTCTTGACTGGGCTAAATAATGACAGATATTTTTCATTCCTCAAAAGTTCTTTGATTTCTTTGTATTTCCAGTAAAGGTTTATTTTTACTTTGAGTTCTCTATAAATGTTGGTGAACACAAAAATGTCATCAATATTTGCATACAGTAAAATAAGTACGTAAAAATGAATACCATTTAACAAGGGCTTACTATGTATGTACCAAGTTCAACTCTTTACGTTCTATGTATATTAACTCATTTAATCCTCCACAGCCACAGCAACAAGATATCCTAGCCACATCAGTGACCTATACCACAGCTCTGGGCAACATCGGATCCCTGCCCGACTGAGCATGGCCAGGGATTGAACCCCTATCCTCATGGATACTGGTCAGGTTTATTACCACTGAGCCATGATGGGAACTCCTAAACAGAAGAAACTTTGTCCAGAGCACTAAGTTATGATCTCACTTCAGGACAGCAAGATAGACAAAACCCTTTTAAAGCCTATGATTCTATGAAACCCTTTCCTGTATCAACATGGTTTCACACTTAGAGACAACCAAACTCTGGTTTATAAAATAATTTTAAAAGCCTTCTTTGTCTCTCAAGACACAGGGAAAAAGTGTACCCTAGGAAGAATTTCCTCATCACCACTATACAATGGAAAGGAGGGGAACAAGACAGTCAGCACCTATGCTTCTGTAATCTATTGCACTTAAGAGCTAAACTCTGTCCACCTTATGATATAAAGTCAGGAACTAGTATATCAGCCAAGACAGAGTTCAGCTCAGGAAACAAGATGGATATTTTATATTAGAAGCTTCTCACACATAGTTTTACTTCTCAAATAGGAAATTAATTCGGGGGAAACAAGAAAATTTTAGCTCCTTGACTCTATCCTCCTCTGAACAAAACCTGAGCGTTACATGAGTTAGGCTTTCCCAGATCCAGGCTTTAGTCACCATCTTTCACGAGAACAGCTGACTTGTATACTTAGAAAGTAGATCAACTGAATATCCCGTTTAAGGAGAGGGAAAAGCATATGCTGAGCGTCTTTTAACATGGGCAGCAGCTATTGAGGAAAATAATTTCCAGATAAAGTGGTAATATACTTTGGATATGAAACCTCTTTACCAGAGTTCCTATCATGGCTCAGTGGAAAAGAATCTGACTAGCATCCATGAGGATGCAGGTTCGATCCCTGGCCTCACACAGTGGGTTAAGGATCTGGAGTTGCCATGAGCTGTGGTATAGTCTGCAGATGCGGCTGGATCCTGCGTTGCTGTGGCTGTTCTGTAGGCCAGCAGACATAGCTCTGATTCCATCCCTAGCCTGGGGACCTCCATATGCCATGGTGCGCTGCCCCCCCCCCCCGCCCCCTGCCAAAAAAGAGAAAGAAAAGAAACCTCTTTACCAAGTGTCAGCTGGATGTGTCCCAAAGTGCTAACTTGTCAGCCTTCCTGCAGTCAATTCTACTTAAGAACCAGAAGGGTCATGCCTTAAAAATATAATTTTCTGGTATTCCGTCTTTTTCGTAATGCCATGTTTTGACACATAGTGATTTCTCAGAAGTTAAAAAGTTTATTCACTGTAACTTCTGTTTGGGGAAAGAACTTCATTTGGGACCCATACTCCTCATATTTGAGGTACAATGAAAACCAGTATTTCTGCTGGTTAAAAATAACAACAACAACAAAAAAAAAAACAACACAAAACACAACAACACAAAACAACACACACACACACACAAAATAGTGGGCATAAAGAAAGAAAATACAAGCATTAATCCATGCCAGTTCATACTCTATTTCCAGTATGCACCGTTAAAACGCTATTAGCTATGAAATCTGAAGAATGGGATTCTTTCTTGCTTTGGGAAAGAAAATGTAGGCATATACAAAATGCTCATGAATTATGTTAATGAGTTTTGATTAATACAATTGCCTATCTTACAAGAAGCCTATGAAAAAGTTAATACTAAGGGTCAAAGGAGCTTAATGCGGCTATGGACTTAGAGACTGTCTGCCAAAAGTCTTTTTCCACTCAATTTCTTAGACAATTCAGAATGTACCCAGATGATTCCTTTCATAATTCAGAGGCAAGCCCAGGAGATGCTGTAATTCTTCTAGGTTAAATCTGTTCTATTTGTCTCTAGTTACTGAGCATATAAGCATTATCAGGAGAGGAGGAAATGCTTATTTAGAAATTATCGTGCTTACTACCATGTCTTAATTGTCCTCAAACTGCTACACTAGAAGATTCATTTTGAATCTTTATGTCTGGGACTCCAGCAAATAAGTGTTTTGAGGAGTCCTGCAATATTCAGGACAAAATCTTACAGGGAATCCATAGAAGAGCTTTATATTCAAGGGGGGAAAGGTTTTAATGTAGATTGTGAAACCCTCTCTGGACCACTGTGGCTACTTTAAACCATGGCAAAAAATAGCCACATCCGTATATCCAATAAGATTCCAAAACAACTTAAATGCATATTTTTTTTTTTTGCATAAGTGCTAGAAAAGAAAATCATCAAGTATCCAGTGGAGCAAAGGCGTGTTACGTGGTTTTATTCAGGACCTGACTTTTAATCTGAGTCTTTCTAAATAACCACAGACTGGCTAAGGAGGGGGCAGCTGGAAAGGATGAAGAAATAGTGATCCAGCCATATAGAACACTGGGTATGAAGATGGGAAAGCATAGAGAGAGCTTAAAAATGGGGGGGGAAAAAGTCATGGTGACTAATGTGAGGAAAAACCAAGGTCAAAGAAAAGCATGACCTGAGTTTGGTAGGGGCTGGCTCCAGCAGAGCTTTTACAGAGATATTAAGGATTTGGGAGAGTATTCCAAAAGATGTAGAGGATCATTGAGGGTTTTAAGCAAAGCGTGCTATTAGCGTATTTTCCTCTTTAAGTAAACTCTCCTCCATGCCATATAGAGAATTGTTTGGAGGGAGGAAGCAGAGACCATGAAGGAGAATTTTCCTTACCTGGGCAGCACTTTAGTGGGAGCAGAGACCGATAAAAATGTTTATTTATAAAGGAAAAATATATGAAATTGGAGAAGGAAAAAGGAGAACCTGCCTTTCTGGCTTAAGAAACAGTAAGACAGAGGTAACAATCTGGACCAAGATGAATGTGGTTTGTATGCATTTACTCAAGAAATATGTATTTGATATTTAGGGCGTGCCAAGCACCATTCTAGATGATTGAACCTGACATAGAAAGAGTGTATCCAAAATATTAGTAGCTGGAGTTGCCTTCGTGGCTCAGTGGTTAACGAATCCAACTAAGAACCATGAGGTTGTGGGTTCGATCCCTGGCCTTGCTCAGTGGGTTAAGGATCTGGCGTTGCCGTGAGCTGTGGTGAAGGTTGCAGACACGGCTCGGATCCCGTGTTGCTGTGGCTGTGGTGAAGGCTGGCAGCTACAGCTCCTGTTAGACCCCTAGCCTAGGAACCTCCATATGCCACGGGTGCGGCTCTACGTAAAAGGCAAAAAGACAATAAATAAATAAATAAATAAATAAATAAATAAATAAACAAACAAACCAAAATATTATTAGCAATAATGGCTGATATTTGTGATTCCTTAATATGTCCCAAGCATAATACATGATTACACATATATATGTGTCTGTATATATATATATACACATATATATACCATATATAAATTCACTATTATATATTCATTATATAATTTAATGTTATATAACGGGAATTAGTATTATCCCCATTTTGCAAATGGAAAAAATGAGGCATAAAGAGTTTAAGAAACACACAGTAAGCAGTAAAATCAGGACTGGAACTATGCACAATGGCTCCAGAATTCCCAGTTTTATTTAATTAATTTACTCATTTATTTTTTTATGGCTGCACCTGCAGCATATGGAATTCCCAGGCTAGTGGTCGAATTTGAGCTGCAGCTACCAGCCTATGCACCACAGCCACAGCAATGCCAGATCTGAGCCACATCTGTGAACTACTCTGTAGCTTGAGGCAATGGCGGATCCTGAATCCACTGACTGAGACCAGGGATCAAACCCACGTCTTCATGGATACTAATCAGATTCTTAACCTGCTGAGCCACAACAGGAACTCCCAGAGTTCATACTTTTAAATACCACACTATACCACAGTACAGAATGCATCACTGCACGAATGTGTTTTTTTTTTTGTTTGTTTGTTTTTTTGCCTTTTGTCATTTTAGGGCCGCACCTGCGGCATGTGGAGGTTCCCAGGCTAGGGGTCTAATCGGAGCTGTAGCTGCCGGCCTACGCCAGAGCCACAGCAACGCAGGATCCGAGCCGCGTCTGCGACCTACACCACAGCTCACGGCAACGCCGGATCCTTAACCCACTGAGCAAGGCCAGGGATCGGACCCGCAACCTCATGGTTCCTAGTCGGATTCGTTAACCGCTGCGCCACGACGGGAACTCCACGAATGTGTTTTGAACCAATAGTTGTAGCAAAAACCATTCTGTGCTCTCCAGGTCTAGGTCAGGTAGGAAGAGATAATAAGAGTTGCAGCTGACCCACCTATGGAGACACGCTTGCATAATCTTCCAATGGCAGCGGAATTTCATTCCACAAATATTTGACATCTGCAAGTTCACATATATACAGTAAGAAGAAAAGAAACAACAAATTCGGTAGTGTGGAAGATCGCTGATGCTGTTCCAGTCAACAGAGATTATCCCTGGGGTCAGTACCAAGTGGGAAGGATGCATCTTCTGGCAACTCAATCTCAGTTCCCAACTGCCCCCCCACCATGTGCATCTCTCCCAGAAGAGAGTGTGCCTCGTGTTAAAGTCACAGGCTCTCTTCCTCAAATGTAACTACCTCATCATTTGCACAGATGGAAGATAAGGCCTCTGTACTAAGAAATCATATGTGTATTACCCATGTGACACCTTTAAGTGACATTGTGCTAGATTATATTGCTGCCCCTATTTATATGGCAGATTTTAATTTTTTTACTGTTATGTTCTGCACTCCCAAGAGTAGCATCATGCACCCCCTACTCATTGCATGTGACTTGTAATGCCTTTCCCAGGAAAGGAAGCATACCTCCCACTGGCATCAACTTAGTGCTTGGCCATGTGACTTGCCTGGGCCTGTGGAATGTGAGCAGGTGTGAAACTTTCCTTAGCTGAACAGAAACTTGAAGAGCCATTTGATGGTTTTCCCTTAGCTCCCTTACCATCTACCGTGAGAACGGTATGTCCCAGAAAGGAGTGTTCTTGCAATCTGGATTCCCAGAATGAAAAAGACAAATGGAGCCAACTCACAATAAATCTAGCCCACACTCAACATGAGAAAGAAATAAACTTGGTAGTTAAGTTGCTGAAACTTGGAGGCTGCTTATTATTGTAGGACAATGTAGTCAAGATTGACTAATATAAATATCCATGGTTACTTTTGCCTAAATTTGAATATAAAAGAGTTTCATCGGAAATTCTACCTTTAAGAGGTCCCGTGGTGGCTCAGTGGGTTACAAATCTGACCAGTATCCATGAGGATGCAGATTCGATCCCTGGTCTTACTCAGTGGGTTAAGGATCTGGTGCTGCTGTGAGCTGTGTTGTAGGTCACAAATGTGGCTTGAATCCTGCATTGCTGTGCCATAGCATAGGCTGGCAGCTGTAGCTCAATTCGATCCCTAGCCTGAGAATGTCCATATGCCACCATCGAGGCCCTAAATAAAGGAAATAAAATCAATAAATAATTAAATAATAAATAAATAAGTTCTACCTTTAGAAACTAATCCCATGTAAGATGCAACTCCAGGTATTTTTAGCGAGCTTCTACCGCCTCTCTTAAGTGCAAGATAAGAGACGATTAATGGAAGACCTACAAAAAGGGCAGATTCAACCCCCAAATGATAAACATTGTTTCTGGTGCCTCAAAAAGAGCTCAAAATCTTAACCCTCTTAGCCCTAGACCCTCACTTAGACTATGAGCTCCAGTCACTTGCACTTCCCTCATCCCGATCTGCTTATAGGGTCAACTTTTAATGAAATGGAAATTTTACTGTGAAAGCTTTTCTGAGGGAAAGGGTATAGCAGTAATGACATGTGCATGCTTGCTTTCTCTCTCTCTCTCTCTTACACACACACACTTCTTGTCCATTTGTTCTCCCTAACCTTGGTTTCATGATGAATATTCCATTTTCACTTTTACAGAAAAACGTCTGGCTGCTTGCCACATTTCTTAGAGTGGAAATCTGAATCATGCTTGCATTTGCCAGAGGTAATGAATATTTTCTTCGTGGAGTCTGTGCTAATACACCATAGACACCTTCATGAACTCAAGGTTCTTATATAAACTGCTGGGGCTTTCAGACTTTTAACATCAACTAACTGCAGCCTTTGTCAGTAATTCAGTCTCTCTCTCTCTCTCTCTCTCTCTCTCTCTCTCTCTCTCTCTCTCTCTCTTTCTCTCTCTCTCTCTCTCTCTCTCTCACACACACACACACTGAGCAAGTCCACAGGCCACCCATCATTCAGTATTTCTAAATGTTCTCTTCTGTATCTGATGTCTGCCCATCAAGTGCAGTGGGGCACAGGTCAAAGAATTCAGATCTAGGCATGTGACAAAAGGTAGAAGTGGAATGAGAGCAAGTCACCTAAGAGAATGAGTCCACACTGAGTCAGCATGAACAATAGCCTGAGGCAGGAGAAGAAGACAACAGAGGGAAGAAACTGGGATTTTTCTCCTCATGACTTCATGTAACAAGATGGCTGGTTGATAGAGCCAAGCATCAATTGTCTCCTCAACCCTTCATTTTTCTACATATCAAGTCACACAAAGAAACAGCCTTGCAGGTTTACCCAAGGAAGGAGGGAAGGTATCCCTAGCAGCACCAGTGATTTGAAGCTAAATAACCAGTCCTAAGAAAATAAGCCCAGATGATATTATCATTTGACTTGAGCTCTGACAGATTTTTGTTCACTGCCTTTTCTAAGTACTGAATGGAAAGAAAATGACTTTTCCTTCACACTTTTCTCAGTATTTGTATGCCAGTCTTGTTCATGAGCAAAGTTTTTTTCCTTAAAATTTAAACACTCTTTTTCTCCCACCCAGAGGATAGAATGCCAAGTGCTATTTTCTGATCAGCTATTGATGCTGTGCCATCTGTTACCTATGAAGAATGATTTCAAGGAAAGCAATGGTGTGGCATCTCTTAGCTTAAATTGTTCCAGGCAAACTCTTCTTCCAAAGTGCTAGACGCAAAACTGTTTGTTCCCTGTCTGCCACTATGACTTGTTTTTTATTTTTTATTATTTATAATTTACATCTAAATGGATTCACAAAATATAATAGAAATTTGCATTTGAGTTGATAGGTTGAGCAGAAGGTTTTATTTATTTATTTATTTATTATTTTTTTTATTTTTGCATTATAGCTGCTTTACAGATTTCTGTCAGATTTTCCAACTGCACCATGTGGTGACCCGATTACATGTACATATATGGATTTGTCACATGTAATTAGATATAGTTCCCCGTGCATTACAGTTGGAGCTCCTTGCTATTCCATCATTAAAGCAGTAGTTATCCCCATTCCCTCCCACCCCTCCCC
>PVHT021183617.1:16421449-16478718 GCA_004024745.2 Catagonus wagneri | reverse complement strand
CCCAGTTATTTCAAGGGTTTCTTGCAGTTTTTGGAGGTTTAAATTGATCAGCATTCAGATGATGATTTGTCCAACTTGTTTTATATTTAGATGCGTTTTTTGATGTATTTGTGGGATAGGGTGAGCGCGACCTCTTACTCCTCCGCCATCTTGCCGCCTCTCTCGAGCAGAAGGTTTTAAAACCCTTATTTTCCTCAATCAAGAGGTTTTCATGGACATGTCAGTCACCCAAATGAGCTTTCTATAAAACACCACTTCCCAGAAGTATTCTCTACTTATTTCTGGCAACGTTAACCCTTTGTGGTTTACATTTCTGGAGTTCCCATTGTGGCGCAACGGAAATGAATCTGACTACTATCCACGAGGATGCGTGTTCGATCCCAAGACTCTCTCTGTGGGTCAGAGATCAGGGGCTTCCCTGAGCTGTGGTATAGGTCATAGATATGGCTCAGATCCAGCATTGCTGTGGCTGTGGTATAGTCTGGCAGCTACAGCTCTGATTTGACCCCTAGCTAGAAAACTCCGTATGCCGTGGGTGTGCCCCCCCAAAAAAAAACTTTTATATTTCTCCCTCTTTGGGTAAAAAAAAAGTCAGTGAAGAAAATCTACCCACCATTCTTCAATTTGAACCTCACTATTAAAAATAGTATGGGGAGTTTTCATTGTATCTCAGTGGTAAAAACCCTGCTACTATCCATAAGGATATTGGTTCACTCCCTGGCCTTGCTCAGTGGGTTAAGGGTCCAGCATTGCAGTGAGGTGCAGTGTAAGTGGTGGATGTGTTTCAGATCTAGCATTGTTGTGGCTGTGGCTACAGCTCGGATTCAGTCCCTAGCCTGAGAGTTTCCATATGCCGTGGGTGCCACCCTAAAGATACCAAAAAAGAAAAAAAAAAGTGTGATGTCAAAGGATATCCTTCAAACTGCTGGTCAAACTAGAAGTTTGATGGAATGTTATTCTAGGAATAATTAAACATTTTAAAAATGTAGCAGTGAATGAACTGAACATATGCTGTTATTTCACATGATGTAATTTCTACTTTCCTACGTCTATGGCTTTCCCCATCTTTATTAACATGACCATCTATATATATATATATATATGTATATATATATATATATATATATTCTCTAATTATATTTCCTTTGTTTTCATGGAGTAGAAATGTATTAAACCAAATCAAGAAATAAAAGGTGGGTTTGTTTTAAGTCATAAACAGGATAATTCTTTGGACATTCTGAAGTAGAAAACAAAGTACCACTGTATCTAGCTGGAACCATGCCAAGGAAGTCAAAGATTAAGATGACTCTTTCTCTTTGGTTTAACAGTGTCTACCACACACATATATTGAATAAGCTCTATATGTCAGGCACTGTCTAAACAACAGAAATGAGAAATTGTCTCTGTCCTCTTGGAACTTACAATTCAGCAAGGACCACAGACAGGAACAAATTATTTAAAATATTTTTAAAATAGCAATATTGTACAAAGCAGAATAGAGTCCAACTGACTTTGAGAGAATAGCAAACACTTCTGAGAAGAAAAGTTGAGGTTGAAATCTTAAGAATAAGTGAAGGTAACCAGGCAAGTGATGCTATGAACTTGCAATTAGTAAATTATGTATGTGACATGCCTTCTTTATTCTTTTGCCTATGCGTTTTTTTTTGCCTATTTATAAGTTTCACACAGACCCAAAATATGGATTACTTCAAGTCTGGAAATTATACAGCTATTAGGTTACTGTAGGCAGATTACGGTTTCTGTTGTTAAAGTGGAGTTTTGGGCTAATATTGGTGTTGCCACTGGCGCAATCAGCCTCTGGAGGGGGAGCAGAGCAGGGAGGGACTTCAAGTAAAAGGCTGTGGTTGTGGTCAGGAAGGATATGCAAGAAAGAAAGTGGATTGTATCAGGTGCCCTGAATGACATGTCTAGAATACAGATGATTTTATGTACACACACAGATATGCAGTGTCTCATAGACAGTACTTTTCATTGTTTCTTACTGGTGGTGAGCAATTGTACACACCCTAATCCAGCTTCCTGGATGATTACTGTATAGCATGGGGCAGGATCTGAGGAATGGTCAGAGGCACCAGCAATCACCGCTATTTAAATACATCTGACTTCTTTGGGAAAGGGATTCACGACCTTGACTTGACTAGCTACCCCTATATGAATTACTGTTGCTGCTTTGAAAAGAAGTGTGCTGAATGTTACATGGCTTGGATATTCACAATAAAATTTCTCTATCAGTATTAATCTAGTAGTAAATTGTTGGGTTCTAGACTCAGAACCCAATTTGAAACAAAATACTATAAAATTTACATAATATGGTTAGACCATAAGATTCTTCATCCATAAAAGTGAGATACTGCCTATGTACCAGTTAAGAATTTTGTGTAATAGCGTATAATAGATTACCCAAAATAACAGTGGCTTACATACATATGGATTAATCCCTCTCATAAAAGAAGTACAGATATAAACAGTCTAAACCTTATGGTAGGGTGGCTCCAGGAAGTCATATAGAACCTAAGATCCTTCTATCCTTCTGCTCCTCCATAGCCAGCACTGGTTTCCATCTTTAAGCTACCATGCTCCATGCTGGCTGCTGAATTATTAGATATCATGTCTGTGCTCTGAGAGTAAAAAGGAGAAGGTGGGGGTAGAGGGTGGGTTCAAAAATAAGCATCTCCCAACAGCTTAAGTTCCACAAAACGGTTCTGTACACATCTCATTGGCCAGAACTCAGTTGCATGAAACTACTAGGCAGGATTGATTGGAAGTGGAATCTTTTAGCTCACATTTAGTCACTTCAGATAAAAGCGGAGTGCAAAGGAGGAAAGGAAAATAAGATTAGTAGGTGACCATCAGTCTCTGCCATCGTGTTCCTCATAGGATTATGGTGCATATTGAGCTAATACTTGCTAAATTCTTAGCACAGAGCCTGTTCCATTTTCAGCACCCAGAAGCTACCATTTTTACTGTTAGCCAATTGCCAGGGATATAAGATTCTATTATTTAAAACTCATTAAAATTTATCTATAATTCTGGAATACGTAAATTCCTTTTTTTCTACTTGACAATAATTAAATTTTTAAGGAGATTTTTTTTTAAAGTCATAAACAAAACAAGCAGGAAAATCAGTGTAAGGCAGTAGTTAAAAATTATACTTTGGAGAGCTTATAAATTTATTTAATAAAAGATCCAAAGCTGGAAAACTGCAGATAGCTAAATATATAGGGGAGGAAAACGGTTTCCTTGAATAAATTAGAAAAAAAAATGGTAATAGAATGTAGGTTCTTTCTTGTACTTCACAGATTTTCTCACATTTCAGCACAAGTGCTTATGTGGGTGGAGAATGAAGGGGAAGCAGACGTGTTCCCGTTCTTCCTTAGATACCTTCAGTCTCTGCTTCCTGACTTTTCTTTTCCTATTTTCTTTTTCTCTGAGACTCCATTTTCTTTCTCCTTTTCTCTGCATTTTCCTCTAGGGCACTTATGTTGCACTACTTTGCAATGTTTTTGAAGTTTGATGCAAATTTTAATCAACATTCTTTATGCCTTTTTTAGAGTATGCATCATCCCGAATCACTGTTTTCCAGGCAAGAGCTAGTGCCAAGTTCTCTCAAAGCTAATTCTCTCTTTTAATGCTCTCTCAAAACTAAAATGGAAATATTCTGCTAGGAACATAGTAGCGAAATGGGTTTCAGCATCAAAGACTTGGGCGTGTGCCACTCTAAGGAAACTGAGTTAGTTATCAACCTCAACTTCCCTTTCCTTAAAACTGATATAATAACAGCATATATTACATAAGGGCTTTTGTATGGATTGAATACGGTAAGGGCTTTTGTATGGATTGAATATGGTAATGTGTGTAACTTCGTGGCACAGTAAGAAACATGGAGCAACTATTAGCTCATAATAATAATAATAATAATAATAAAACTAGATACAGAAAAGCTATAGTCAAGCTTCTGGTATCTATAAAATATTGTTAAATAGTAATTATTTTACTACACTTTTAGATCAATAGGAACTTTCTACATGGAACAAAAAAAAAACTAAAAATCAAATATGCTGCATTTGATTTGTCTGTTGGGTAAATTTTGTTATTTGTTCAAATCTGTCCTTGTGGCTATAGTTCAATAGCTAATACTGTTAGGCATTTTCTGTATGATGAAATTCAATGTCTTACTCTCAGCCTTCCACCATTTGTTTTAACTCAGAAATATATCATTTCTATTTTTTTTCTTATATTTTGAAATCATTTCCTTGTTGCTCTTATTTCTCCAGATAGAATAATCCAGACTTCATCAGGTAATATATACAATATCAGTCCTGATATACCTTTAGTCTAATAAGTGTGGATATGTTTCTTCTTTGCCTGACCATATGAAATATATGCTCCCACTCATTCACTCCCTTCCAAAGCACAGATGGTGTTTTTCTCTCTAATGGTCCTTTTCCCAAGGCACTGACATATCTTGACAGAATTTCCCTATCTGATGGATGCTTTAAAAAATCTGATGAAAAGGAAAGTATTTTATATTTAAAAGATGTACACATGTTCCTATGCATTGAATGTGTCCGTTTTGAAATTCATGTTAAAATCTTAACCCCTATGGTGATGGTATTAGGAGGCGGGAGCCTGGAGCAGGTGAAGCGGGTGGAGCATTCAGACATGAGATTAGTGCCCTAATAAAAGACCTGAGAGAGCGCTGGCGATTCTTCCACCACGTGAGGGTAAAACAAGAAAAGGGCCTAGGAGATGGCCCTCATTAGACCATGCTGAAACCCTGGTCTCAGACTTGCAGCTCTTAGAACTGTGAAAAATAAATATTCCTCATTTATAAGTCACACAATTTATGGTATTTCATTATAGTAACCCAAACAAACTAATTGCCAAGGGGCTTTTCTCTTTTCCCTTTTCTTTTGCTTTTTTTTTTTAATCTCCCCAGAAACTATGCCTTTGAAAGACTGACTTTTCAAACCCCACATACTTTCAATTGCCTTCTGGTTGGCCACACTCTGATCTACCAGGTACATTTAGTATTTCCAGACCTCCCAGCATGGCTTAGCCACCTCTAGCCTGGGAACCTCCATATGTCGCGGGTACAGCCACCCCCCAAAAAAAAGACTCGGGGACAGGAAATATAGATCTCTTATCTATAGCACCTCATCTATTTCAGTCCCTGAAGAATACAGGAAAGGCAGTAATTAAAATAATACACCTAATAAAATTTTCATATATTTAGCACTCCTGATCTGTGGCACTTTTGACTATAGGTGTACCTACTTTCCCTTCCATTTTAAATGGAAAGTTCCTATATGTAAGGATATATATCTAAATCATATTTGTATCATGCAGTAGTGATCACCTATGATAAATTACTAAGGATCTGTTAGCCAAATGAATGAACCAGTGAAAGAAAGAACCAAAACTCAACTCTGTTCCAGATTCTAGGCATAATACTTAGTCCCTGTTTCCAGGTACCACTTCCTGTGAGAATATTTAGTCTCCAGTTAGACACAATGAAGGGATTCCAACTCTTAACTTATTTTATGAGATGTGAATGACAGTCCCTGGCAGCCATAGCAGAGGAGTCATTAGGATGCATAGAAGACTGACAACCAGCTGAGGTCTGTAAATGGCCATTCTGACAGCCTTCCTCCAAAGGGGGCTTTCAGATCCTAACATGCATCACCATTTATCTGTCCTTGAACAAGTAAAGAAATATTTTTTCATATGTAACTACCCACAGGCACTTATTTAATTTTATTACTCCTCTCTGCAGTGCTGCCAGGCAAATATTCTTTGAGCCTGTTTTGATTAATAACACAGTTTGCATTTACTGTTTGATTTCCAAGCCCATCTGAAAATGAGACTCCAACGTGGACCTCCAGGCCTTCCCCACATCAGCTCTGTTTTGAAAGGAAGGCTCTGATTGATATAGGCTTCAGAAAACACACCACTGAGCATGAACACAAAAGCAACAGCGTGTACACAGATCTGCAGAAAGGAAGAGAAAACATCCCAGAACAAATGCGCTAGAGCTGAGTTTTTAGGGGAAAGAGCCAAAGGACAAATATAGACCAAAAATATCCAATGCAAGATTTCATCATCTTTTTTACTTTAACCCAGGTGTGACTTCCAATACAGGCCAACAATTTTTTTTTTAAAAGCCAGAGAAAGAAATACAACAACACTGTTTTCTGTTACACTGTAACTCTAACATCTGGACACACATAATTTCTCCAGCTGGCTGAAGGCCATATCCTTAATATTTGCCTGAAATTGTCTCGAATCCCTTAAATTCCCTGTAATTCTTTGGATAGAGACGTGGTAGGCAAGTCCACACCTCTCCATGTCATTTCAGTTTAATACTCACTCTCCATACTAAATTGCGCTTCCTATGTGCACAATCCTTTGTTCTATACCCAAGTTCCGCACAGATACCTTTATTCTCTCAAATTCCTCCAACCCAAGGTGATGTGTAGCTCAGCTTTTATTCAAGACTTTGGAGATAACAAGGAGAGAGGTAGGTTTACCTAGCTGAACAGAAGGACAAAGGAACAAACATTGATTATTGGGTACCTCTGGCCTTAAAACTCTCTGAACTTACCTAGGAACTTGTGGTGGCCATTTTTTCTACTAGCATTTTAGCCTTGCACCGTACTGCGAACCCTCTCTTCTCCTCCCACCAAGCTCGTTCACCCGTAGCTCCCACCCGAGGCTCAGATAATTTCTGTTTGCAGAACAGTTTAGCCAGCCTTCTCTTTTATCACCAACCATCTGCTCATGCCCAAAGGGTCTCATCCTCACATTTAGGACCAAACACAACTCTCCTTTCCCTAGAAGGTGTCCTGTGCCAGCCCTTAAAGTGATACGGTCTTTCCTTCCTCTGCTACTTCAAATTAAAGCTTGTAGGGCTTGGGCTCTCCATTATGGAAATTATGTACTCATGTCATCACATTCTCATAAAAAATAAAAAAGTGAGGAATTCCCTGGTGGCATATCAAGTTAAGGATCCCCATGTTGTCACTGCTATGGCACAGGTTCGATCCCTGGCCTGGGGAACTTCTTTATACAACAGGTGCAGGCAAAAATAAATAAACAAATATTTCTTTTGTTTTCTTCCCTGAAAGGATTTATTCCAACATTACAAATTTTGTGCTAATTTCATCCAGAAGTCTCCCCAAAATCTTTGGGTCCTAAGATCCTCATTTTATAAGGACACTATCAGATTGGATAAGGGCCCGCCCTTGCAGGTTAATTTCAACTTAATTTGCTCCTTGAAGGACCTATCTTCAAATGCATTCCCATTCTATATAATGGAGGTTAGAGATTCAATGTGAATTTTGGGGGAACACAATTCAGACTGAAACACTCACCTATTAAAAGAAAAAAGGCTTTTCTCTTTGACACACAAATAAAACCCCCCACTACTGACCTCATTCAAGTTTGAAAGTTGATTTTAGAAGAAATAGAAAAAATTCTCTGAACAAACTAACAAAAAAGTATCAGGCCTAGGGGTTTTTACAGAGATATTTTACCAAACTTCCAAAGACCAGACAGTCCTAATACTCTTTAAAGTTACTGCAAAACATTGATAAGGAAGAAAAACTTCCTAATTCCTTTTATGAAACAAGAATAATAATCTTATTTAAACCAGAAGGAGAGTACAAAGGAAGAAATTTAATGACATTCATAAATATTGCATTCATAAATATTGCATTCATAAATATTGGTGAAAAAATTCTAAACAAAATATTAGGAAGCAGAATCCAGCACCACATAAAGAAAATAACATACCATGACCAAGTAGGATTTATTCCTGGAATGTAATGTTAGAGTTAAGATTAGGAAATCCATTAATATCATATACCCTATTTTGAAGTCTAAGGGGACTACTATGATTATCTTCATAGGTGCTGAAAGTATCTGACAAAATTTAACATCTACCTATTACTTTAAAAAAAAACTCAAGAAAATAGAAATTGAGACATAGATATTTTCTTAAGACAGGTGTGTAGGTGAATGCCATATTCGTAAGTTATTATCCTATTTAAAGGGGAAATACCACATGCATCTCCACTATATCTTTTACTAGTTGACATTGTACTAAAACTATTAGTCAATACTATTAGACAAGAAGTTGACAAGAGAAAAATAATGAATAAAGAAGTAATATTACAGATAATATGATAGTATACCTGAAAATCGCCATACAAGCAATGAAAAAACCAACTGAGATGGTAAAAATAATTCAATGAAGTGACAAACTATAAAATTAACACATAAAAATAAAAAGTGTTCATAAACATGTAATAAATAGTTAAAGATATAAAGGTAGGAAAAAAAACATTTAAAATCTTACCAAAAGAGAGAGTCCTTGGGACTAGATTTAACATGAAATGTATTAAATCTCTATGAGGAAAATTTAAAAAGACTTCCAAAAGTCACAAAAATAGATTTCAAGAAATGAAAACACGGAGTTCCCCTTGTGCCTCAGCAGTTAATGAACATGACTAGTATCCACGAGGACGCAGGTTTGGTCCCTGGCCTTGGTCAGTGGGTTAAGGATCTGGCATTGCCATGAGCTGTGAAGGTCACAGACATGGCTTGGATCTCGCGTTGCTGTGGCTGTGGTGTAGGCTGGCTGCTGCAGCTCTGATTAGACCCCTAACCTGGGAACTTCCAAATGCTGCAGGTGTGGCCCTAAAAAACAAAAAAAGAAAAAATGAAAAGACATTTCCTCTCCTTGGACAGAATATCTCAAACATGAGGATTCCAGTTCTCACTCAGTTAATATGTAAAATTAATACCATTCCAATAAAAATGCAAAAAAAGCTTTTTTTGCAGTTACACAAATTTCTATTAAAGTTCATATAAAAAAACAAACATGCAAGAATAGCATGGGAAAAATGGCTAAATAAAATTTATGAGGAGGGAACTAGCTGCAGCAGATGTTAAAACATATTGTACTGAGTCTCTGTTATTAAAAGTGTAGTACTAGTGAATTGATAGACAAATTGATGAGTAGATTAGACTATAAAGTCCATAAGTGGATGCAAATGCATCCATATAACTTATATGGGAAAAGAATCTAAAGAAGAATGGATATGTGTGTGTGTGTGTATGTGTATAAACTGAATCATTTTGCTATACACCTGGAAATAACACAACATTGTAAATCAACTATACTCCAATAAAATTTAAAAAAACAAACAAACAAAAAAAACAAATTCAAACCTCAGTGACCTAAGTACTTTGTTACAATCCAGTACAGGTAAACTGGCTCTCTTTGGTGATAGAGACTGAAGAATTATCCCCGCCGATACTAAAAAGGAGCAGGCAACTGCCACTAGGAGCAGGCAAGACTAGGATGCATCTGAACTATGCATCCAGAATTCCAGAATTATAGCCAACAAATATTTCAGGTTTGTAGTCATCATTTCATTAATCTGGAAGTAATGTGACCCTGCATTTTATGTGCTTGAATTTTTTGGACAACATGTATTGGCTATGATGAGTATTGGAGAAAAAATTAAGTTACTGAACTACTTACAATATGTTACAATGTTATAGGACTTGAAAATAAAAAAATGAAATAATATGTTGCCTAGAAATATACAAATGGCAATAATACTGTTTGGTAAAAAAGCAGAGAAATAACAAACGCAAAATTTAGGACAGTAGTTAGCTATGGGGATATCTACAGGTGAATGCATTGGTATTAATGCCATTCATTTTGTTACTGTATTTTATGTCTTACTGTGTTATATGATTTTGTATGTATTAAATATGCCAAGTAAAAAAAAAATAGTGTAGTAGTGGTACATTGATAGACAAATGGTTTAGTGGATTAGAATTGAAAGTCCGTAACTGGATGTAAACGTACATAAAAACTTAATATATGACAAAGACAGCATTCCAAATCCCCAATTAAAGATGGATGTTTTTAAATAAATGTTATGGTCACCTAAGAAGCCATCTGGGGAAAAAAAGATTAAATTAGATCCATACTATACTCCCCCCCTAAACAAGAATAAACTCCAAATGCATTAGGAACATTAATGAAAAAACTATACCACAAATAATAAGAGAAAAAGATGAACCGCCCTTTAACCTTATTACACGGAAAGGCTTTCTAAATATGACTCAAAATTCAGAGGCAATATGAAAAAGACAGGTAAGTTTGACGTTCTTAAATGTATATTAAAAATATACATTTTTAATTTGCATAAAAAACACCATAAACAAAGTCTAAAGAAAGCTAACCAATGAGGAAAAACTTTTCACAGCATGTACCACAGGCTGAGAGCCAATATTCCAAATGCATTAAAAAAAAAAACTTAAAAAGGAAAAATACAAAAACAGTTAAAATGACAAAAAATCACAGACTCAGCCCAAATCCTCCATGGCTGTGGCTGTGGCTGTGGCATGGAGTGGCAGCTGCAGCTACAATTCGACCCCTAGCCTGGGAGGGAACCTCCATATGCTGCAGATGAGGCCCTAAAAAACAATAAAAGAAAAAATAATGAAAAATATGAATAGATATTTCTCAAAAAAGAAAAAGATGCAAAAAATTCCCCTTGGAATTCCCATTGTGGGTCAGTGGGTTAAGAACCTGATGTCCCTGTGAGGATGCAGGGCGGGGCTCAATCCTTGGCCTCACTCCATGGGTTAAAGATCCAGCATTGATGCAAGTTGCAGCATAGGTCACAGATGCGGTTTGGATCCGGTGTTGTGGGTATGGCATAGGTAAAAGCTGCAGCTCTGATTCGACACTTGCCTTAGGGGCTTCCGTAGGTTGCAGGTGAGGCTATAGAAAGAATGAAGAATTCCCCTCAAATCAGCCTACCTACCAAAGAGAAGCAGACTCATAGACATGGAGAACAGACTTGTGGTTGCCAAATGGGAGTGGGAAGGACTGGGAGTCTGGGGTTAGTAGATGCAAATTATTACATTTAGAATGGATAAGCAATGAGGTTCTACTGTATAGCAAGGGAACTATATGCAGTCTCTTGTGATAGAACAATATGGAAGATAATATGAGAAAAAGATATATATATGACTGGGTCACTTTGATGTATGATAGAAATCGACACAACATGGTTAATCAACTATACTTTAATATCTTTAAATATATTTTTTAAAAATATAGGAGAAAATGTTCAAACTCAGAGAGATGCAAATTAAGATAACATCAAGATGTCATTTTTGATCTCTCAGAGACTGGAAAAGTTTTTAAATACAACAGAATATTCCATCAGCAAGGCACTCATTTACAGAATAGAAGGACTCATACAGTCCAAGCTAACAGGCACTCATACATTGCTGATAGAAATGCAAATAGGTACAGCCCTTCTGAAAGGAAATTCAGCAATGCCTAACAAAAGTATATATGCACATACCTCTCATAACAACTGTGATATGATATGTCGTATAATACTTTTCATATCACACTTTTAGGAATCTACCCTGAAAATGCACTTCCAATAATACGGAAATACATATGCACAAGGTTGTTCTTTGTAGCGCTATTTGTAATTACTTAATATTGTAACATCCTAAATGTCCATACATAGGAAAGTTGTTTGAGTAAACTCGAACACACCTATACCATGGATTCATAGGCAGCTTTGGTAAGAAAATTAGGAAAACACTTATGAACTGATGTGGAATGTTCTCAAAAATATACTGTTAAGTGGAAAAAAAAACAAAGCACAAAGAGTATGCAAACTTCACTTAAGAAAGAAAAGGAATATAAGAAAATACACACATACATATTCATCTGTGCAAAATAAATGCTGGAAGGATAACCAGAAACTAAAAACAACTGATTACCTTACAAGGACAGGTGAAAAGGGTTGTTAAGTGGAGAATGGGAATGAAAACAAGGTAGCTGGAACAGAAAGGAGTCATGCTTCTCTCTCTCTCTCTGCCATCCATATATTTATGAATATATAAATATATACATATTTTTGCATAACTCTGACCCAGAGACACATAGTAAAGTTGTACATACTTAAAGAAAAAAATAAAAAATAAAACCAACCAAAATGGGTAAGAACCCAAAATTGAATACAAACAGTAAAGAATGAACTCTAAATATATTACAAATGAATAGTAACCACATTTGCTTATAATAGGGAAGAGATATGGAAGAGAAAATTACCCTGGGTAACTTCGGAAAACTGTGCCTAAACTGAATATAGCATGACCAAAAAGTGTTATCTAGTTGATAAAAATGTTTTTCACAGGGATATGAGTTAGTAATTTAGAAACTATGTATACATATTTGTTGTAAACTATGTTTACATATTTGTTTGAATCTAGGTAATAAGAGACAGGTTTCTTGCTGTTGGAGTAAGACAGCCAAGGAAGAAAGCGAAAAAATGAATTTTTGTTATCAGATTGGAATTCAGTATCTCAGTGAAAATTTATGTTTTTAATATATATGGAAGTAGATGGATGTATAAATACAGATATTTGAGTATGTCTGAATTAGTATACCTACACATATATACACATGTATATATACATATACATGATTATAATATGCTTATGTATAATAGCATATATTATATTCCCTACCTCTGTCTGAAAATAGAGCCAGAAGCAATGACATTCCAATAGCGACACATAGTGCCCAGATCTTGGTTTATAAACACTGTTCTCCAATAAAAGATCCTTAGGGAAATAGTTGGTTCAGGACTGGGGTAGCGAAAATACAAGGTAAAACTGAAAATTATATATCATCAGATAGCACAAAAGTATTCAAAACAATAAATGGAACCTAGTCAAAAACATAGGTCCCAATGTGAAGGAGTTCCTGACGGCCAAAGCTAGAATAATTTGAGCCCCCTCTCTCTCTCAAAAAAAAGGTAGTATTAAGTTATAACCCATAAATGAGTCAAGTGATACAAATAATCAGTTAAATAAATATATAAAGAAAAGACAACCCTTTAATACAAAATTCCAATTAAAAATATAGATGGAAATATAAAATCACCATTGGCAAACACCACAATAATAACTGGTACAGACAGGATCAACAGATAGATGCTACAATTATTGATCAAACATTTGAAGAGAAAAGTAGGTTTGCATAGTTTCAAAGTAGCACCCAAATACATTCATTATTGCAAAGGGAAAGATGGTAACTTGGTAGTGGAAGAATCTGGCAGGAGCCACCTTAAGGAAGTGATCAAGGTCAATATCCCCAGGAATCAAACTTATCAATATGATGACTCTATGATATGATACACTGAGTAGGACACAATATCTTTTCTTGCCAAACATGGATAACCTCAATTCAATCATGATAAAATTTCAGACATCCCTAAATTAAAAAAGATTTGACAAAAATCATTGATCAATAGCCTTCAGTAGTGTCAAGATCATAAAGGACAAGAAAAGACTGTTCTGAAAGATAAAGACAGACTGAGAAACTATTACAAACTACCAGAGATCACAGAGAAATGAAATTTAAAGCAAAATGGGATCCTGATGGAATTCTGGAACAGACAGAAAACATTAGGGAAAAACTGTTCTAGTTCAAGTAAGGTCTTATGTTCAGTTAATAATATTACACTAAAGTTTATGTTCTTTATTAGTAGTTGCAATATGGTCAAGGGTAAGGAAATTCTGTGCTATTTTTGCCAATTTTATGTAAGTCAAAGAACTTTAGAATAAAAAAAAATTAATGATTGGACTCTTGATTTACCCCAATAACAATGTCCAAAATGAATCTGATTGTTCTTGCAACTGAAAGCACTGGAAATAGCCTATATTTTATCTTGTAAAAGTCCTGGTTGTTTAGCTTTCTCTTTGAGTGTCTACATTGTGGCCCATAGTTACCCAATACCCATATTTTGATGTTGTTTTTGAATACATCAGAGTCAAGTTCTCTTTGCTCGTAGTAAAAAAAATAAAAATAAATAAATACATACCTGACACACAGGCTAGTTTATAGGATAGGCTACATTCTATCTCTTCAAGATTTAGTGTTTCAATGTCTCCATGGACAAGTGGAACAATTAATAAAAAAATTTAAGATGGGTTCTATGTGAGCTTTCTCTTTTCCTTTCATTTAATATAAAGTGCTCACATCCTGTTGTCTTAAGAATTAAAACAAGCTTTGAAACAGGAAAATTATGAATAAATACAAGGATGTCGATAAAAATGTGGTAATAGAAGACAAAATTTATTTTTATAATAAATTTTCTGCTCTCAATTTAATATGCCACGACTTAACTTCCTATCCAACTATGCCTGGGAACCTCTTCCACACTAAGCTCATCAACCCCAGGAGGGACATTAGTGGGTGGGTTTTACTCACTATCCAACTATTGCCTCTGTGTCAATCTTCAGCCTTTTTTTTTCTTTATAAGTGGTATTAGTCATTTTATTTTAACCATATTTATATTGATAAATACAATAGGTTAGTTTCCTTGCTCTGCAATTGTAATCAAATTTTTCATGACAGTCTTCAGCCCTTTCTGTCTTATTTCTCTCTTCACTCCTGTCTTTGATTTCTTGCCATCTATTGTGGCCCCTCAAACCTATCTATCTCCACAAGGTTTCAACAGCATTAATTAAAAAATAAATGAAAGTTAAAATATCTTATACCACCTTAGGTTTCTAATAATAACTCCCTAATTCTGATGTGGGTCTGTATCAGAATGCAAATATATTTAGTGATAGGACTAGTTTCAGAACTAGGCAAAACTGTGAAGAACCAGAAATTTATCCACACTTCTTACCCTCTTCATTTTTTCCCATTCCTCTCTTTATTCATTTGAAAATTATATATAGGTAGACAAATAAAAATACACCTACTAGGACCTCATACCTTTGTAGGAAGACAGATAAACAAGCATATATAGTATTATATAAGGGCTATAATATTTGTATGAATATTCTTAGATTTAAAGAACAATCTGAATAAACTATGGAGTGTTAATTTAAAAGTATGCTTTCTTAGCTTAAAAACAGTACCAACAGCAAAAAGGAAATAATGGCATAGACCCAGTGATCATTAAATTCTTTATTAATCCAGTTGTAATTTAACATTTATTCCTACCTTTCTTAGGCTACTCAAAGAAGTCTGCTTTATCTAAAATTTATCTTACAATAACTGCTTGCTCCAGTACTTCTGTGGTATTTTCAAGGCGAAGGCTATATTGTGTATATTCTCCTATCTCTAGCACTTGGAGATATGTCTCTACAACTAAGAACTTTTGATTACTCCCAAATACCTCTAGACCAAACAACAAATCTTGCTTAGCAAAATTGTTTTGGTTTGGTGAATCTAGTCAAGCAAAGATATTGAATGGTTCCTATGTTTAATTTCCTGTTTTCTCTGATAACACATCTTTCTGGGGTGACAGGCAGAGGAACACGGATATTTATTTGTTTTTACTCAGCATAACTCACATTGCTTTCAACATGCAGTCTAGACCTGTCTGGACATCTAGAATAACTTCTAGAAATATTTCCTTGGGTTGTAACAGTTCTTTGAAACCTATAATTTTCTAAGTACTGGTTTTACATTCCTATGTACTTATTAAAGTTTTACCTGTTAAACATGGTCATAAGTGAATAACTTTTGGAACGACAAATTGGTGAGAGTTCTTCCTCAATTAAAATTCAAAGAATTAATTGTTGTAGGGTAGCAGAATTTGCCACCCTGAAATATATCTCTTTGGCATATTGATTATTTTAGGCCAGATTATTTTCTAAGAATCAGTAGATATGAGAAAAACTCTGAAAGCCAAGGGGATATTTTTGCAAGAAATATTTACTTATAAGGGAAACCCTCATTTGTAAGGGTTTCTTCCTGACTGTACTAGGAAGAGGAAAATGACCACATCTTGAGAAACTTATCAATGGAGAGTGCAATGATTTATATCTGCATAACAACCTCATCCTTGTTTATTGTGCTTTTCCTGGTAACTAATCATAACTGACTTTCCCCACCCTCACATCCCCCTTTGCCTTTAGCTGAGGATGGCATTTAAAGTGAGGACTTGGGCTGTTTCGGTGAGCTACTCAGTTTTCCTGGGTCACTCTTATGTATACCTGTTATTAAACTTTTGTTTGGTTTTCTCCTGTTAATCTGTCTCATATCAGTTTAATTCTTAGACCAACCAGAAGAACCTAGAAGAGTAGAGGCAAATTTCTTCCTTCTCGACATTCTGCTCTGATTACATTTGAATTATTAGTCCACTAATCCCCTGGTTTCTAGTCAGGATGTATGTTAGACCTCATATAATGCAGCCATTAGTGCTACCCACCAAATAAAAGAGAAAGAAACTTTTGTGTTAAGCCTCTAATATTTTATGGTATTTATTGCCATAGGAGAACCTAACCTATCTTAACGGTACACTGCTGTACTAACAGGATCATGTATGGTGGACACAATGATTCTCCATCCAGAATCTGAAAATATGCCGGCAGAAAAGAGGAAAGAAACAACTACATCCTGGATGAAATAAGCAGTCAATCATTATTCACTCAACAAATATCTGAGTGCCTACTAGGTACCACTCACAATAGTGAGCACAAAGGAGAGGGCAATGCTGTCTTTGCCAAGTTTATGAAAATTGTTTTAAAGAAGCCTACAATGGTGCTAACATGTAATAGTTATGGTCCTAGGAAAGTCACAAAAGGGAGGTGTTTTTTTGTTTGGCTTTTTAGGGCCGCACCCGCAGCATTTGGAAGTTCCTGGGCTAGGGGTCAAATCAGAGCTACAGCTGCTAGTCACAGCCACAGTAACACGGGATCCAAGCTGCATCTGTGACCTACACCACAACTCACGCCAACACCCAAACCCCATCCCACTGAGCAGGGCCAGGCATGGAACCCGCATCCTCATGGACACTAGTCAATTTGTTTCTACTGCACCACAATGGGAACAGCAAAAGAGGGGAATTTGAATTAGGGAACTCAAGAAGGGTTACTGGAGAAGTTAAACTTAAGGTGAGATAGGAATAGTGAAAATGAATTAACAAGCTAAGATGTGAGCAGTGTTCTGAACACAGGGATCAGCATGTGCCAAGGCACAGGGTGAAAAGGAAGATAAGGAACAGGAAGAACTTAAGGCCAGTGTGATTGGAGCTTAGTGAACAAGGAATGGGATGTTACGAAATGCAGCTGGAAGTATAGGTAATCCCTAGTTAAAAAAAAAATATTTTAATCTTAAAAACATCACAGAAACTATCAAAGAGGTATTGATAGGGTAATGGGAGATTAGATTTGCATTAATAGACTATGTAGAAGATCAATTTGAGCAACTACTGATAAAGCAGAAGTTACTCTATTAATCTAAGTGGAAATAGATGGAAGTGGTGGATTCTAGAGAAGTCTAAAGGATAAAATCAGCAGGATACAGCAATGGATAGGAATTGGAAACAGAAAGTAGGAATCAAGAAATGACTGATAATTCCTAGGTGACTGTCTTGAGCAACTACACTGCCTATGGTTCCCTTCACAGAGATTTCGGAATACTAAGAAAGTACCTGTATCCTACTAGGTGCAATGCCTGGCGCCCATGAGTCAAACTACTAAAAGATTAATAGGAGAAAAAGCAGTTTTAATTACATAAGCATAAGAGTTCACAAAGCAAAATGTGATTCAGGGAGGAGGCCAAATGATTGAAGTTTATACCGTCTTAGGCTAAACAAAGGAAAAAGGGATTGGGGCTTTGGGGCAGAGAAGGCAAGTTATAGGAAAAGGAAGGGAAGAAACGTATGGTAAGTTAGGTAATAAGGGTTGTCTGGCTGTGTACTTTAGAGCTGTAAGAGTTTTCTCCAGAAGTAGCTCACACCCTGGGAAGGAGATGCCTTTACACAAAGAAATTTCCTTTACAAGGGGGAAATCTACACTCTACAGTTTTTTTAATTTTTATTATAGTATAGTTGATTTACAGTGTTGTGTCGATTTCTGCTGTACAGCATAGTGACCCAGTCATACATACACATACATTAGTTTTTTCATACTATCTTTCCATCATGTTCTATCCCAAGAAATTGGACATAGTTCTCTGTGCTATACAGTAGACTATTTTTAGACAGCTGGGTAAAGAGATTTCCGTGCCTCTGTTCTCAATTGCCTTTAGATCAAAACAGTCCATGTGTCAAAGAGGCAGACTTTGGGATGGCATATTCTGGTACCCTCGTGCCAAACTTAGGAGAGCTGAGGAGGAGTTTCTGCCAAACTCCCAGAAACCTCATGCTAGAATCCATCTTGGCTGAGAAATGCACGCACCACCAAGAGGGACCCTGAGACAAAATAAATGTAAGCACAAGCAAGAGGAGTGGCCAGAGCCATTCCAGGAACTAAACTCATTACCATAAAACCTAAGCATGCAAGCCACATGGCAGAGCAGTTTTCCTGGATTTCCTTACCTTGCTGTTGTGTGCTTTAGTGGCCCTTTTCAATAAAGCTTTTACTTTGGCAGCAGTGTGTCTCAAACAATTTATTCCATTTTTTGTGTGTTTTTTTTATAGTTTATTTACCATGTTTTATTAGTTTCAGGTGTACAAATGAAATCATTTATACATATAAATGTATCCATTTTTCCCCATATAGGTTATCACAAACTATTGAATAGACTTTCCTGTGCTATACAGCAAGTTCTCATTAATCAAAAATCTATTTTATACTGTAGTGTATATGTGTTATTCCCACCCTCCCCAATTTTTCTCTCCCTGCAATGGTTTCACCTATGGTAACCATAAAATTGATTTTGAAATAGGTGAGTTGTTTTTTGTTTAATTTTTGTACCATTTTTATTAGACTCCGTGTATAAGTGATATCATAGGATATTTGTCTTTTCTCTGTCTTACTTTACTTGCTATGATAATCTTATATTATCCATCTATGGATAATATAAGCCCATCCATGTGTCTATGAATGACATCATTCTTCTTTATGGCTAAATAACATTCCATTGTATTTATGCACCAAATCATCTTTATCCATTCCTTTGTCGATGGTCATTTTGGCTGCATCCATATCTTGGCTCTTATAATAGTGCTGCAGTCAACGTTGCGGTGCATGCCTATTTTTGAATTAAGTTTTCTCTGGATATGTGCCCAGGAGTGGGATTGCTAGATCATATGATAGCTCCATATTTTATTTTTTAAGGAACCTCCATACTGTTCTCCATAATGTTTGTACCAATTTACATTTCCACAGTGTAGGAGGGTTCTCTTTTCTCCACCCCCCTCTCCAGCATTAATTGTTTATAGATTTTTTGATGATGGCCATTCTGATTTTGAGAGGTGGTACCTCATGGTAGTTTTGACTTGCATTTCTCTCATAATTAGTGATGTTGAACATCTCTCCATGTGATTCTTTAGCCATCAGTATGTTAGAGAAGGGCTCCCTCAGAGACCCTGGAAGGGGTCCATGTTCCAGCAACAGTGACGTTTAGAAGTTGGTGTCCACCACACAGAAAAATTTTATAGGTTTCTTTCACGCACATAATTTCCTCTCACCTGTCCACTGCCCACACTCAAACACATCAAGGATTGTTTTGTGATCCACAGAATAGGGAAGGCTTTGAACTCAGAAATAAACAAAAAACTTTAAAAGGCTATTTGAAAGGAAGCAATAGTTTGAAAAGCATCAAATATGCATTTGAAAATAAGGGGAAAATCCCCATATTATTTTTAGAACACCAAAAGGGAATATGCAATTGAGTATTATTTAAAGGTTCAAGATGACCCAGTAAAAACAGGATATATTTCTTATTTGGGTTGGTTTTAACATTTCAAATTGGTTACATCAAGTTCTATTCATTAAAGAGGGTCTGATTTTATAATATCCAGAAGAGATCACTCCTCTGATTTACAGAGTCACATAAGCAACCACTCACTTGACATCAAATAGACATCTCATAGTTAAAGGGTCAAACATAGCTCCTGCCCAAAAACAATGCTGCTATCTTGGCCATTTCAGTTAACAACAGCATCATCATTTCAGCCCCGCATGACCAAAACGTTTGGAATCACGTTAGTCAGGATTCTCTGGGGAAAGCAATGCACAAGTAGGATATATATGAAAGGGAACAGGACCCTGTGGGGCCTCCCTGGAACAATTCCTTTCCATGTTACCTCACCACCAACCAATCAGAAGAAAGTCACACACCCTGCAGCCTTCACCCCAAACTTCATCTTTAAGAACTTCTCTCTGAAAACCAGTGAGGAGTTCGAGGTTTGGAGGACATAGGCCACCTCTTCTCCTTGTATGGCCTTGTAATAAATATTTTTCTGCTCTAAACTCCAACATTTTGCTTTCTTTGGCCTCACAGTGCACCAGGCACATCACCTTGCGTTCAGCAACATAGACAATACATTTAAGGGCACATATGAGTTCATACAACTGAAATGCAAAGTTCAAGGTGGGGGCAATTAGTGTAGGATAATTTTGGGTTAATTGGTAGGAATTATAATTTGCTTTATGGAAACTATGTTAGAGAACAGTCAGGCATTGGAAGACTTTTAAAGAAAGGGAGTACCAAGTCTTATGTTCATTCTAAAAATAAATACGTCACAGAGTGAAATTTAGATAATGTATTAGAGAGGGGCTAGGGAGAAGGGTGGTTGTTTTTCAAATGATCTTGCCTATAATAAGCTAAGTCTCAGTGCTACTGGGTCTTCTTAAGGAGAGAGAGAGATAAAAGGCCAGTAATATTATTAAGATGGGAATTCAGTCCTACATTAAATACAAACAAAATTAGGAAAAAGTGATATGATTATAGGTTTCTAAGTTTGCGTTGCACTGAAATAAAGTCATGTTGAAGTAATAAACAAATATAATTGTAACAATGATTTGGGTTCACATGGGAGCTGAGGAACTAATTATTTTCACCTTCTAAAGTACCTTCTAAAGTGTTTATCAAGTTTGCAAGATAAATGCTTTAATTCATTACATTTACATAAATCCCCCCTGCAGTACCTCCTTTATCCGTGCACTTACAAAATGAATTTTTCTAACACTTTATTTTTTCACTTAGCATATACTTACATTTGCACTTTATTTAATTCAGTTTTTCTTCAGGTAAAATATCTTATCAACTTATCACCCAAGAAAATGTGGATTCCAGAATCAATCAAAATTTGAAAATTTAATTTCCTCCCTTATGAATAGAGTCCACCTCTTCTCACCTCCTGCATGATGCTCTCTACTTTTATTAATTCAAAACTAGTGACTCTGACCTCAGTAGTTTTAGCTGCCTTCTAAGAGATGAAAAATTACATTGCAAGTTGGGATGAAAACTTCAGTATTATCATGAAGATTGTTGAAAAGTTTTTTTCAAAAATATTCCCCTCTCCATATAAGAATTTTTCTTCATGTGAATTTTTCTCTTCTTCAGAACATAGAACTTAAGTTAATTTGTAACACTGTTACAATCCAGAAAAAAAAATCCCACCCTTTATAATACTAAATATATCAGGATAACCAGTATCAGTGTACATTTAAGCACTTCCTAGAAGACGATGAAGCCAAAGGATGTAATTGTACCTTTAATACATTAAAGAAGAAATTAGATCTAAGATGATTTATTACAAAAAGCTCTTAGGATCCCTTAAATATTAGCCTAGATAAGAGAATGGGTGTCCCTTCCTCATTCTTTCTTCTGGGGTACAGAGTGACTTAGATTTGATTTACTGAGCTACTGTTTTTGACCATTTCTGAGCCTTCTAGATGAAAACTGATACCACCCACCTGAGGTCTAACCCCTCAGCCTAATTAAATTTTAGACAATTTTCTTCCTAACTATAGGCCCCTGATATCCCTTTTACTTAGAGTATTTACTTTATCCTTTCTTTGACCTGTTAAGATGTAAATTTTCTACAAACCAGAAATATTTCTCAGGGATATATGGATAGCCACCCCTTTGAAATGTACTCATCAAGAAAGATGGAGCCATAATCTCCCAGCCTCTGAGAAAGGACAGAGACTTAACTTCATGATAAGAACCAATTAGCATCCTCAGATGATTTGATGACATTGACTGTTGACTGACCCCGCCAAATGTCCTCCAGTACTTTCCTCCTAGCTTGTCTCAGTACTTAAAATTCTCTCACTTGCTTCAGTGAAATTTAGTTCAACCTCTCTCCCTTCTTGCAAATGCTTTAGCTCCCATTATAATAGTCTTGAATAAAGTCTTCTTTTCCTCTACAACTCCATCAGGTACAATTTTTCGTGGACAGGTAGTAGGCTGATGTCCTCCACTGATGGAGAAAGAGCCCTATTTGAGCATAGTTTTAATGCTTAAGCCCCAAGAATAATAGAAATACAAAACTGGAGGTTTTGAGTGTATGTGTGTTGGCTGGGTAGGTGAAGGAACATATTTCCCTTAATTTCACCTTCTCGTCTGCAGGTGCTCCCCTGACACATCCCTTCCCCTCTAGGAGAGGAGAAGTGAATTGTTTACCTGGTAAGCTTGGGAATAAAAGATCTGCTAGACTATATGGCCACCTTAGCTGAGCAGCCTGAGAGAAAGTAAGTACTATATAAATGTCTGTTAAATTAATCAACTAATAAATAGTTTCAGACTTAGGTAAGAAGTAGATAAATCATTTTTGTCATCTTCGAACACCAAGATTTGTCAGGTCAGTGCTTAAAAACTGAAGATATTAAAATATAAATACTGGTTAAAATATTTAAGGGCATTTAATTAACTAAGTTGCTCAAGGAATTGATTGTTTAAGTGAGTTTAAACAATTAGACTTGAACTCAAATTTAATTAAGGAGTAAGTAAAAGAGTAAAGGCAACTGTTCTCAAATAAAACTTACTAGATTTATAAATTACATGATCAAATTTACGAAATAAAAAAGCTTCATGACCCAAGGAAAACATGATTTTTGAATGAGGAACTCTAATAAATTGTCAATGTAACTACAAAATGTAAAAGTATATTCATTGCCAAAAGGCACTCTAAGAACTCACATTAACCATTAAAATACGTTACTGATATATCCAGTCTTTCAAATATTTTGAAAAGGATTAACACAGATGTGAGTGCCACTAAAAGTTCAATAAAGGACTCTGAACATTAACTGTGGGGAAATTATCTATACAAACTCCTTTGGATTGTTTATTAAAAATCAATAACAATCAAAAGATATTAACCTTTAAAATCTTCTGTAACCCAAAATATTAATTAAAATATTACTTGGCTATTTTAATTGATGTTTATTTTAGTAAGTATGCTGTTAAAATCAAGAGAACAGGCCCAACATGGAATTATTTATGCTAAGCCCAATGTCACTGAACTTAGACTTCATTCAGACTTCATTATAGTTTCAGCTCTCCCACAAATGGAATCTTAAGCCAGTCAGGAATCACCTGACCAGTACTAGTTAGGTCAATGCCTGACAGACACTTACCATCCCCTAAAGGAAAGGGAACTTCCAACAACCAACCTGATTTTTTTGTCTGGTATAACTTTCTTGTTCTTGCTTCTTTTCTGCCTATAAAAGACTTTTCTTTTAAACCGCTCCTCAGAGCTCCTTTCTGTCTGCTAGATTGCATGCTGTCTGATTCATGAATCATTGAACAAAGCCAACAAGATCCTTAAATTTTCTCAGTTGAATTTTGTTTTTTCAACAATATGAAACTTCAATAGATCCTTCATATCCAATGACCCAATTCTACACACGGGTAGAATTTTATTTTTTAATGTTGTTGAACCAAACTAAAACAGTCACTTATGTCTGGGACAAAATGGAGTTGGCCAACATAGGCGCATTAAAGAAAATGAAACTTTACTTAAGTTGCAGAAATTCACAGCATTTCACAGAAATCAGCAGAGGATGCCAACCAATACTCAAAATACCAAGTCTGTTTATGCTATTTCTGGACTTCTTTATTCCCGACCTGACTACCCGGATCCAGAAAAGGAAGGGAACCAATCAGCTCAAAAAGCCAAGAAATTTCTACATTTACTCAATAACAATTCCTTGGTGTGTGAGCAACTCAGAACTCGTTGTACCTATAGCCTTGGATTGTTCTGCTTGCAGGTAGAAACCCTTGTAATAAACTCATTTTTCTACTTTTCTACTTGGTGTGCAGTTTGGTTGTTAACATGTTTCAAGGGATATGAGACATCTCTGTACTGGAAACAAGCATGATTCAAGTGTGCCTATTTAGAGCATTTCCACCTAATTCACCTACTTTTACTTTTTTAAATTACTACGGAGGTAGAAGGCATTAGGCTAAGTACCTTAATCTAAATGACTGTTTCTATTCTAGCTATGAGTATGGAGGCCCATTCACCAAATAACATTATTTAAAAATTTTAAATGAGAGAGCTAATACTATTTAACATATAGTAAGATTTCATTTCACTTAATTTCATACTGGGGTCCCAAAAGAATCAGGTGTATTTGCTCTTACATAATTATTGGGAACTTGAATGTAACACAAATGTTTTGCGTAACTGTTATCACATGTATGACTTCCCCAGTCAGAAAACCGTTCCTATGAGAAATAGGACGCATACCAAGAGATCCAATTCATTCTGTGAACTTCAGGAAATAACTTTGTGAGGAAATGGGAACTTCTCTTCAGACCTATGAAGTCAGGCCCTGTTTCCTCTTTGAATAAGTATATCACAGACATTACCACCTAAATGGATGCCACTAACGGGTAGTCAGTAGCTCTTAATAACAAAGCTAATTGCAACACCTTCGAGAGAAAAAACCTGGACAGATTTCTCCCAAGGCTAAGTGAAAAACAGGTGTCGGTTGCAGTGTAATTAAAGAGAAATAAAGATGAAGAATACAGGAACATGGGGAGGTGACAAGGCAGAGTGGAAGGAGGTGACAGAAGACTTTTGCAAATGGATTTGAGGGAGCAGAGGAGGAAAAGAGTAAGTGGGAGCAGTGAAATTCAGATTCGCGGTTACTAAAGACAGTTTGCTGTCATCAGTAACAGGGAGAGGCATTTCTCAAGGCCACTCCACGGCAGAGGCAAAGAGGACATTATGCCCAAGGCCAACCTGTTTCATTCAGCAAGGGTTGACCTAGCTCTGGAGCTGCTGGAAAGAATTGCATGGGCATAGCTGAAGGAGAAATTCAGTCCTTTTTATTTTTCTTCCAGTTCAAATAAGAACCAGGACACAATTAACATAACAAAAGGTGTGCCGATTACTTAATATAATTCTACTGCATTCATCAAAAGCTTTTCTCTCTTTAGAAGCCTGTTCTCTGAAAGTGTCTCACAGAGCTAATGAAAAGCATCATCAAAGAAGCACTTGTACTCACCGGCATTAGCAAAAACACAGGCAGGGCCACCTACTGGATATGCTGTGAAATGCAAGGAGAGTTTCCCCATTTAAAAATAACTGCCTCAAGTCCTGGCTTCTGCGCAGAAATCGGTGTCCCCCCCACCCCCAGGCGGCGTCATTCAGGCCTGGTCATTCTTTTCTGTTATGGCTAAAATGTAAGTCTGTTAACTGAAACGAAAACTAGACTTCTTTTCTGGGCGTGAAACTCATCTGCAATGGTTAATAGCAGTGCAGATGGCAACTTGGGGCTATCTCCCCAGCTTTTCTCTGTAAAGTACCTCGATTCATATGAGTTGGCCTGAGAGAAGTGGTTAACTAGTGTGAAACTGCCATGCCAATCATAGTTCACTGGACAAGAAGAGATACATAGTTCACGCGGGGCCAATCCTGACCTCTAGCTCAAGAATTTAAACTTGGAGACACAGAAATTAAGAACTGCAAATGGAGGTGAATGGAATAGCTCTAGGATTTCTGTTTCTCAAATCCAAGTCATGGAGGTATACTTTTTAAAGGAGGAAAATATCTTGGACTCTCAGTATGATCACAATTATTTTTTACAATGTGACAAGCATGGATAAGCACAACACGGTATTTGCAGGTATAACCACTGTTTATAAGATCAAAGATAATTACAAATATAAAAAAATTTATAGTCAATAGTCAAATTAAGAATGTAAGTTTCATATGCAGAGAATGCAATTTTGCTTAAATAAAATCACTGACTGCTCAGTGTGTTATGTTGACAGTTTTCCCATGACTGGACTTTTAGTCAGCATGTTTAACACAAAAGTGTTGGTGTCACAGACATCTTAGTGTTCGGTGTTTATGCGGAGATGTTAATTCTGCAATTTATCAATAGCCCTCAATATTTAGAGTAGCACTGCCTAATCGGAACTCCATTATAAATATCCAAATTAGGAGTTCCCATTGTGGCTCAGCAGTAAGAGACCTGACTAGTATCCATGAGGACCCAGGTTCTATCCCTGGTCTCACACAGTGGGCTGAGGATCCAGCAATGCTATGAGTTGTGTGTAAGCTGCAGACACGACTTGGATCCTGCTTTGCTATGGATCTGCTTAGCTGGATCTGCGCTATGGCTCAGATTCAACCCCTAGCCTGGGAAATTCCATATGCCACAGGTGCGGCCCTAAAAAAATTAAAAATGAAAAAGATAAATAGCCAAATTCAAGGTCTTAAATCACAAACAGAAATCAATTCACATTATTTGGTTTAAGACGTGTTGGGCTGCATCCCAGTTTTAAGACCTAAGAAAGACCCGGAGTGAACCCCATAGACATCAGTGGTAAGACGTAGGGGGAGCTTACCCGTCTGAAGCAAAGTTCTGGAGCAACACAATTTGTGGCAGACAGCAGGCAGGACGCGGCATCCATTTGTGCTGTAGAGGGGGAGGGGAGATTGCCCGTCACAGGCAGAATTTATGTTGGGCTGGCTCATTAGTTACCAGGGAAACCAGCATGGGGCTTGCCCCTTATGTCTCCCTTGGATAAGAACAATCACCAGCTGGGGCCTGGGGCAAGTATTTAGGATGGTCAGTTATGGGCATAGGGTGCAGGTGAAGCAGGCACTGGTCAGGCAGGGAACCACGGAGAGCAAGAGAACAGCCATCTTGAGTGTCCCGATCATTCAAGACAGTTGTCCAAAGATCCAGAATGCGTTTACGTTTTGTAAATAAATATCCCCATGCCAAACATTTCAAATATGGGCCAGCCAAACAAATATTACCAAATGTAGCCATGTAATTGGAACCTGCAAATGTAGTCTTTGCAGGTTTCAATTTGATCCTCATTCCTTTAGAGCAGCACTGTCTAAACGAACTTTCTACATAATGAAAATGTTCTGTGTCTGCACTATCCAATACAATAGGCCCATGCGGCTATAGAGTTACTTGTAATGTAGCTAATATGACTGGTAAATTGAATATTAAACTTCATTTAATTTTAACTAATTCAAATTTTAGCTAGTTACATGGGGCTATGGGCTACTGTAACAGACAAGACAGCTGTAATTTTTTCTAAATCCCTGTCAAATGCTGCCTTTCCAAATATTACCAAAGCAACTTTTTGTGTAACAAAAATTACCCAACTTAGTAGATTAAAGCAACAAGTATTTTAGTTGTGGTTTTTCACATTTTCTATGGGTCAGGAATTTGGGAGCAGCTTAGTCAGGAGGTTCAGGTTCAGGGTTTCATGAAGATGTAGTGAAGATATTTGTTGGGTCTGCAGTCATATTGTTTCTGAAACTTGGCCTCTGTCCACCAGTGGTCAATCGAAATTCGAAGACAGGGTTTTGGGTGAAGGAGAAAAAGATAACTTTTATGGCGCTCCCAGGCAAAGGGGGCCACAGCAGGCTAATGTCTTAAAGAACGTGCCCCACCTTGGGAGCGATCAGAAGGTGGTTTTATAGTTTGGGGAAAGTAAAATAGGGCCACAGATTAGGATCAGAGTAGAGGTTAGTTTGCATTGTCTCGCAAAGCTGGTGTTTAGTGACTCCAGGCCTGGTTCTGGTGGGCCTCCTTCTTTCCAGAGTGAAGAATGCTACCTCAAGCAGTTCTTCATTTGCTGGGGGCTTTAGTTCTGTAGAAAGACTCAAAAATATATATATATAATTTTTTTTTTGGTCTTTTTGTCTCATTAGGGCAGCACCAACAGCATATGGAGGTCCCCAGGCTAGGGGTCAAATAGGAGCTGTAGCCGTCGGCCTACACCACAGCCATAACAATGCATGAGCTGACTCATGGCTTCGACCTACACCACAGGTCACTGCGACCCTGGATCCTTAACCCACTGAGCGAGGCCAGGGATTGAACCTGCAACCTCATGGATGTTAGCTGGGTTCCTTAACCACTGAGCCACTATGAGAAATCCAAAGATATTAGTATGTATATTCCTTGAGGAGGAACCAGGACCCTGCCCCAAGGCTGTTCTATGGTCTCTTGACTGCTCCTCCCTGGTCTCTGCATCCCCCTCCCTTCCCTGATGAGCAACTGCCCTTTGGAACTCAGGGAAGGTCACGGAGGCTGAAGCTTATTCCCTAAAAACAAGAAATGGAGGACACAGAAAGGCTTGTGTGCCCAGGAGCCCCGCAGGGCCCTACCTTAATTACAGTGTGAAGGCTTGACTGGGGCTGAAGGATTAACCCTAAAATGGTTCATTCACAAGATCATTGGCAGAAGGCCTTGGCTCCATACCACAATGGACCTCTCCACAGGGCCACTTGTATGTTCTTACACATGGCAGCAGGATTTCTCTAGGGCACACAATCTGCGAGAAGACGTTGAAGTGCTTTTTATGATCTATGATCTATACTCTAAATCCAAACACCTCATTTTCTCTTTAATCTATTTATTAGAAGCAAGTCACCACATTCAGCAGAAGCTCCAGAGAAGGGAAATTAGGCTGCAAGTCTTGAAGGGAAGAATATCAAATAATTTGTGTATGTAATTTAAATCCACTATAGACAAGTTACTTATCTAAAGCCACAGAGCTGATAAGTGAAAAAGCCTGTATTTGAATTTGTTTCAGTCTTTGTCTGGATCAGATATTTTAATCATAGCTCTGGCTCTCTATTGCCTATACATTTGAACACATGATCTCTTGAGGGCACGTTTAGAAACCAAATGCAAGTATCTAGCTTAATTTTTGTTGATTTCGAAATATATGCATTTCAAAAATCTATTTGCTAGTTCCCAAATGCTATTTTATGATTTCATATTTTGGAAAAAAAAAAGACCTCTTTCTCATGTAATTAGGTTTATATTATGCTCAGAAAGAAAGCAATAGAATCAGCATGGTGTCTGGAATTCCAGGATTCATTGCTGTACTACATAGTCCAATTAAAGTACTTCCTTCCAGGGGTCTTCAGACTAATGGCCATGGCCAACCTCCTCTTTGCCAGTCCCTTGTATAATTTTATTTAAGCCATGTCCCACATGGTTGGGCTAGGGAAGTTTAAGCACATTCAAAAGATGTTCCCAGGATTCCCCCTGTGGCACAGTGGGTTAAGGATCTGGCATTGCTGCACCTGTGGTATAAGCGGCAGCTCTGGCTCAGATCTGATCTCTGACCCAGGAACTTCCATATGCTCTGGGGGTGGCTGAAAAAGGAAAAAAAAAATTCCCAATCTTTGCCTAACCTCTCAAAGAAAAAAAACAGAGGATCCATGTACATAGCTGACAAGAATTCTTACTAAAATGGTCTTATTCTATTCTCTAATATTGAAACCAAAACCAAGCAGACCCTGTGACGGTCCTCCTGGGCACAAAAGAATTTTTGTGTCCTCAGTTACTTATTTGTAGGACATAGGTTTCATTCAGCCTCCTTGACCTTCCCTGTGTACCAAAGAGCAGGTTCAAATAGTTGCCAATCAAGGAAGGGAGGGGTTACAGAGACCAGGGAGGAACAGTCAGGAAACAGCAGTGTAGGCCTGGTTCCTCTTCAAGGGATACACATAACAACATCTTGAGCTTTTCTGCAGAGCTAAGGCCTCCAACCAAGTGGAAGGTGGTAACTTCAGGCTAAGCACAAGACTCCTGGGGCACTTCTCTGTTACCTCACACCCACCAATCAGAAGGAAGTCACACAGCCTGAAGGCCTCACCCCAAATTTTGTCTATAAAAATCTTCTCCCCTAAACCATCAGGGAGTCTGGGGTTATTGAGTACAAGCCACACGTTCTCCCTTCTTGGCTCTGTAATAAACCTTTCTCTGCCTCCAACTCTGATGTTTCAGTTTGTTTGGCATCACCATGCATCCGTCCAGCACAACTTTGCTCAGTAACAATGTCATAACTCACTCCCAAGCCTCATTTTTCCTGACAGAAGAATGCTTCTCGACCTCTATGCTATTTCATGGCCTGCTTTCTCCCCTTCTCCCAGACCACCTATAATATGTACTTTCACAAGAGCCTTTCTTTGACTCAACGGCTCCTGAGTATATTAGCTATGATATTCCCAAAGCTACTGTTGAAGAGTTTGGCAGTAAAGCTGTTGTCCCTTTTGTTTTTCTTTTTCTTTTTCTTTCTTTTTTTTTTTTTTTTTGGTCACAGACTCTCATCACCACAACCTGAAGCACCAATGACCTTAAAAGCAGAAAAGACAGCAAAATAATCCACACGCTAACTTCACAAGCAGGCAATGGGGGAAACACAGGTTTACAAGCATTTTCTCTGTCCTGCTAGGCACAGCTGAGAGATCCACACTTTAAGGTGATTGGGAAAATCAATCACATCCTTTCTTTAAAATTTAAATGTGAAATATTTAGCAAGAAAATGAGTTAGTAGGAGAACAGAGGCAAAGAGATGAAGAGTTATAAGGCAGTAAGCCTTGCATAAACATTAGACCTGAGGCAGAAAGACAGAAAAGAGGTTTAAAATAAAGTCTAATTAACTGAGGCAACTCAAGTGTGCCTCTTCCTGGCAACCCAGAGGAATCTAATATACATATTTAAAAGCATAAAAATTGTGTTTCTTATCTTCTAACAAGCTTTATTTGGGGGGGTTATTATTTCCTTTTTTATCTCATGTTAGCCCCAGCATGAATGGTTAGAGTTATAATTTTGGCTACCATTTTCTGGATTGTTACTGCATATCAGGCAATATTCTAAATGCTGTGAATATGTTAACATATCTTAATTATTATCCCCATTTAACATCAAGATTTTAAGAGTATGGAGTTTCCGTTGTGCCTCAGTGGTAATAAACCCGACTAATATCCATGAGGACTCAGGTGTGATTCCTGGCCTCGCTCAGTGAGATAAGGACCTGGCAATGCTGTGAGCTGGGTGTAGGTCTCAGACAAGGCTCGGATCCCATGTTGCTGTGGCTGTGGTGTAGGCATGGAGCTCCACCTCCAATTCCACCCCTAGTCTGGAAACGTCCATATGCCTCGGGTATGGCCCTAAAAAGAACCAAAAAAAAAAAAAAAAGATTTTAGGAGTATAAAAATAATTAACCCCAAGTCACATAGCTAAAACATGGCAGGTGGGATTTGAACCCACACAGTCTGGCTCCCAAGGATATGGCTTCTAACTACTGTACTTTTCTTCTGCCCTAGATGAGATTCCCTGGTCACTACAGGATAATTTCTAAATGGCCCACCCTGACAGGTAACACTTCCACAAACCATCCCACAGCAACCTTTAGGTAATTGCATGAATTCAACCCTTCTCAACTCGACCTCCTTCCAACAGCCACTGTGAACAAGCAGCCTACAGGTTTTACACCACCTCTTTGTACTTTTGTGCCTTTTGAAAACTGGGAAACCCAACTGAATGAGGGTGTGATCACAGAGAAAGCAGCTCACAAGGATTGGCAGGTCTCCCAGCTGCCACAGTTTCATACATCTGAATTCTGCGGCTATAGAATCCAACTTTGATGAACAATGTGCTCTTTCAGACTGCTTTATAAGTGTTTATTTAGACTTCCAGCTGAAGAACAAGTAAAATGAAATTTAGTGCTGAGCTGTGTGAACATGGTCTGACTCTTGGATGATTTATTTTTTATGACAGATTCCATTTTCTGCTGCTGGCATGATTACACGGGAATACATTTGTCCACTGAGAGTACATTTGTGTCTTTTGCATGGGCTAACTCAGCAGTAGCATTTAATTTGCGCACTATTATTCACTTATCAGACTAAAAGGCAGTGTATGCTCAGAATTATGGTTTATTGAAATGTTATTACAAGAATCAGTCTTGAGAGGCAAAGGAACATCAGTGCCAGCTTGAGATTATCTCATTATCTTCCAAGTGCAGATATCATCGAGATGAGTTTCCTGGATAAATTTAGGTTTGAAGAGAGAGTTACGGATACGTACTCTGTCAGAAAGGCTGTGTTGCTGTATTGTTTATTGTGTAATGCAGTTGTTGAAAACAGAAATATGTACAGAGTGAAACTTCATGGATGTACATTGCTTGGGACTGATGAATGCTCTTCTGAATGAGACTGTCACTTCTCAGGTCTAGTCAATTATAATAGTGGAATGTGGCCCAGTGTTGCTGGAAATTCCATTCTTAAGATAAACCAGATTTCCGGATATCTATATGAAATACCTTGATGTTTAAATGTTGGTAGTGTGGTGGGCAGAATTCTAAGAATGACTCCCAATGACATTCTTTGTGTATAATCTCATCCCCTTTGAACATGAACAGAATCTGTTACTATGGTGAGATAATTCTTCCATGATGTTTATATAATGGGGCAAAATGTAGATTATCTAGGTGGACCAAATCTAATCACATAGCATCAGAGTGGAAAAGCAGAAGCAGGATATAGGCTTTGACTGACTTTGGAATTGTAGAAGGCCATACCCAAGAACCAGAAAGCCTGTAGTAGCTGAAAGTAGCACCAGGCTGACTGCCAGTGAAAAAAAAAAAAAAATGGGGACTTCAGTCCAGCAACCTTAAGGAACTGGATTCTGCCAACAACCTAAGTGAGCTTAGAAGAAAACTCTTCCCCAGATCCTTCAAAGAAGAGCTCACTTTAGCCAAGATTTTCATCTTGGTCTTGTGAGATCCTGAGCAGAGAACCTAAATGAACCCAGCCTGACTTATGACTTACAGGCTAGAAGATAATAAATGAGTCTAACTTTGGGTCACTATGTGGTGGTTTGTTACTCATCAATAAAAAACTAATAGAGGAGTTCCCATCATGGCTCAACAGAAGCAAATCTGACTAGTATCTATGAAGATGCAGATTTTATCCATGGCCTTGAACAGTGGGTTAAGGATCCAGCATTGCCATGAGTTATGGTGTAGGTCACAGATGCAGCTCAGATCTGGCACTGAAGTGGCTGTGATGTAGGCCAGCAGCTACAGCCCCAGTTGCACCTCTGGTCTAGGAACCTCCATATGCTGTGGGTACGGCCATAAAAAGACAAAAATATAAAAAATTAAAAAAAACTAATAAAATATTGAAATTATTTAAAAATTACTTAAATTATTTAAAAATTATTGGTAGGTCATTTAGTACATATCAATCAAGGTGTTATATCACCTCCTATAACGAAGGTAAGGTGAGTTCAGATGGAAGCATTTCTCTGTCTTTTAATAATGTAATACATTATTAATACAATGTGCTTCTTATGGTCTTTGCTTAAAAGCATCCTTAAAAGAACTATTCTTTTGATTTGAAATGCAAATAAAAATTATCTGTATTCCGGATAATGGGTGAGAAAGCATAAGATAATTAAATGTATAAGTTCATTAATAGAAAAAATATTGGCTTTGTGGATGTTTTCTGCATCTGCTAATTTGAGAAGAAGGAAATTTTCCATGGCATCATGGCATTTTTTCCCTAAAAATATACTAGAAACAATTGTTTACTTTCTTTCTTTTCGTTTTTTTTAGGCCAGACCCAAGCCATGTGGTAGTTCCCAGGCCAAGAATCAAACTCACGCCACAGAAGAAACGAGCCACAGCAGTGACAATGCCAGATCCTTAAACCACTAAGTCACCAGAGAACCCTGGGAATGATTATTTTCTTAAAACCATTTATTGAATGTATCCACAAACGTGCTTCATTTATTCTTGTTTGAGGGCATATCTTTAAAATAGAAGGCAAAACTTTGCATTCCCAAAGATTCTCTAGCTTGAATAGCGAACAGTAAATACAAGTATGTTCAAAAATTCCCTAAGAGGTAGTTTCTCTTTTGGTAAATAAATTTTGCGATGTTCTTCCAAGTGGCTCTGGAAATAAATTTATTCTCATTTCACGGTTCCAAAAATAACATCCTTTGGCTAAAGTGGCTTTTAAATATAAATATAATTAATTAATAAGTACCCTTTTTTGCAGCCTCATAAGACTCTCCTTATCTGTTCAGCATCATTAATAGAATAACTGCTATATTCAAGGCACAGTGTTATGAATAGGGTGTTAAGAACAAAAACAACTAAAGAGACATGGTAGCTAACTTGCTTCAAATACCTTACTATCTACCTTTCCGTCTTTAATCTTTCAGTTATAATTAGCAATGCACATGTATGGGTTCTATTAAAGATGCTATCAAGGTTTCCTAACTACCCTCCTTCACCATCTCATATATAAATGCCAGTTGTAGACAGAAGAGCACTGGACCAATTCAGTTGCAGGTGGAGAAGCTGAGGAACTTCAACATCTTTCCAAATTTCCTCCCATTTCTTGCAGAGATCCTGTTCAGGAATGCTTACTGCATAAAAGCTGGTAAACTGTGCACATAAGCAGATATGAGATCATTCTGCCCTGCTTGGCAGATAAATGTGACCAGCTGCATATGTTACCATTCACGTAAGTATTCCCACTTTGGGTGGGTGCAAGTAAAGGGTCAGGGTTTTTAAGAGCAGCCTAGGGCTAGGGAAACCTGGCTACCAATCTGTATGTGAGATTGGTACAAGCACAACTTGTTTGGTCTCTGGCTCAGCTGCCTCACTCAACCTCTCCTTTCCGGAGTACCGAGGCCATTACTTGTACAAAGTCCTTACCTTGGAGGCAGAGATGGAGAGTCCTGAAGCAGTTCTTCGCAGGTGAAATTTCTATTCCCTATGGCCTAAAGCCAAAATGTGGGGAGAGGAGAAATGATATCCTTTCGTTAGCACTTATGTCTTTATAATCAGCCATTTGTAAACTCAGTAAAGTCATAAAATAATAGAACTTCAAGAATAAATGTTTTACCTTTAGAAGCCTTAGGCAATTCTTAATATCTGTTTAGAAATGCTAAAGCTTATATAAAACAATCTATCACAGTATCATTATTGTTTCTTTTTGGAACTTTTCCAATTTGTGTCCCATACATAATAAATAAGCATCAATTTAATTTGTTCTCTTTGATGGAACAGTAAGAAGTGTTCCATCAAAGAAAGATTCCTCAAAGAAAGATTCCTCCTTTTTTTCAGTTTAGGTCCCATGTTCTATATGAAGAGTAATATAAAGTTGCTTAATAGATACCTTTTTAGACCAAAAAATTTCTTACAGTACCTTATACATATGTCTCTATGATACTGTTAACATTATAATATACTAGAAGTTACAATTGTTTGGCTACAAAATCTTATTTTTCCCCTTCAAATTAACATGGGTTGATTTCCCAATAAATGGTAATGATTTTAAATTGCTTACAGTATTTTTCTATGTAGGTTCAAACCTTCCATTTTTGCCATAGTAATGTTGAGAGACCTGATCTGTAACTTGACCTTTCTTGGAAATTAATAGTCACACAGTAACTGAAGGCTGGATTCAGGCAGTATCAATATTTGCTTGGCTGGTCAAGTGTTTTCCTCTGTTTGCACATGATCAATTTTCTAATTCTTTGGAGGTCTTGCATATCTTCTGCATTTCATTCTGTGAGGAGGAAATTTCCAGAGCATACTGCAAATCCACAGTGTCCTGCAGGAGGAATGCAGGAATTGCGCTCATGTAGTTACCACACCAGCTGGCTCATTAGAAAACTTTCCTCTATTATTGTTTTATACTAACGGCATACAGCAATTTTATTTTCAGGCTTGCAATTAAGATAGCATTAGTACCAATTCTAATTTTACTTGATAGGATACCCCATTCATTTTACTTAAACCCTAATGTGAGTTTGGGGTGTTAATAATTTCCATTTTCTGAGTGTGCCCAGTATAATAGACATCTTTTTCTCAAGCCAGTTAATAAAACTCTTGATGGATGCTGAAAAAAGCAAACAGCTAAAGGGCATGCAATTGAAAAAAAAAAAAAAGGCTAATTACTGTGTTACATTCACAGGGTGACTTCTAATAGCGTGTTCTCTATAGTCAGCCCTGTGGCTTCTGCAGATGAACTAAATTTCTAGTAGATCTTAAAAAAAAATGTAGTCAAGAAAAGATGATGTTTCAGATCTTGGAAATAAGACAAAGAAAGTGAAAATGTTATATTTGAGGAATACTTTCACAGGTTTGGGGGTTTCTAGGAAGCCAGATTAACAAATAGAATGTTTGGCGAACAGTGAAGGTAAGCAAAAGTAGATGGATATTTTATTAAGATCAGGAAAAGCACTGCTTTAATCTGTCTCTTCTAGCTCACAGAATACACGTTCATTTTTAGTGTATTTGCAGATGGTATAATTAGAAATATCTACAAATCTGACCAGTATCCAGGAGGAGGCGAGTTCAGTCCCTGGCCTGGGTCAGTGGGTTAGGTATCTAGCATTGCTGTGAGCTGTGGTGCAGGTCGCAGACGCGGCTCAGATCCCACGTTGCTATGGCTGTAGGCCAGCAGCTGTAGCTCTGATTCGACCCCTAGTATGGGGACCTCCATATGCTGCAGGTGCGACCCTAAAAAGCAAAACAAAAAAGCAAAAATAAATTCCATCTCCAAAGCAGTCTTATAAATAGATATTACAACTCTCCCATTTTACAGACTAGGAAATTGGATAAAAGATATACTTTTAATAAGACTCCAATATTACCATGAATATATTTACAAATTGAATCCTGAGAGTATTTGTTATATTGCTCAAGTTACCAATTTATCATAATAGCAGGATTAACATAGAAGTTGGCATTTATTGTTTCCTGAGTGCCAGGCATTGCTTTAAGTGCTTTACAGATCTAAACTTAATGCTCCCAGCAGCCCTATGAGATAGGTACTATTACTATCCCCATGTTATAAATGAGTTAATTGAACTAAAAGATGAATTCCTTAAATAATTTTTAAAATTTTACTTTTGACTTTTGAACAACACAGCAATATGTGAGAGGTCGATATTATTATGATCATTATTTTGAAGATGAGGAAACTAGATGTAGAGTGGGAGTAAACTTGGCAAGGTGACATAGATAAGAATGACAATGCCATAATTCACACTTAAACAGCTTGATATTGCATGTGTCAGAATTATATTCAAGTTTTGTATTAATCAAGGTTTATCTGGATAGGATGAATTATGGAAATTTCCTGTATCTCACAAACTGTGAATTAAGAAACAAATGTCCCAATTTTAATCCATTATCAGTGCTTGATCCACTTCAATTAATTTTTTTTTTTGGCTCCACAATTGCTCTAATTAGAAATTTTCCTGTCCAGAATTAAAACCCTAGTTATATCAACCAAAAAAATTCCAATTTCTGGGCTTGAAAATCAAGGTAATAGAAAGAAATTCTAATTTTTAAAAGGGTTCTTTTTCTTTGTTTTCTTTTCTCTTTTGGCTGCACCTGCATCATGCAAAAGTTGCCAAGCCAGGGATCAAACCTGTACCATAGCAGTGACAACACCAGGTCCTTAACCAATTAAGCCACCAGGGAATTCTAGGCGATTCTTTTGCTTTTCATAATTTCAATTAAAAATAAACCACCACTGGAGTTCCCACTGTGGCACAGTGGGTTAAGGATCTAGCCGTAGATGTGGCATAGGTCGCAGCTTCAGCTTGGATTCAATCCCAGGCCCAGGAACTTACGTATGCTACAAGTATGACCAAAAAAGAAAAAATAAAATAAACCAGCACTAAAAAAAGTATTCTACTTTAAAAACATCTTTGTAGCTAAAAGGTCAAAAGATTAGTTAATGGAATAAAAAAACAAACATTTAATGAGCTGATATAATTAAGTGAATAGCAACATTTTATTTTATATTAATTCTTTATAATTATCTTGGTAGACTAGTCAGAGTTTTCTAAAAATATTCACTTAATAGAAACTTTCATTTTAAAACATACACCTAGTGCCTTCAATTTCTCTACTCACTTAAAAGGCGTGAGGTCCAATCCTTGAGGAATGTAAAATGAAAACTCACGCACACTCTTATTCATGACATGTTAATTGTGCAAGCAGTATTTTAAAGCTTGATATTTCTGTGCATAATTATTCAATTTTCTCTATACATAAACACCACACCTTTTTGTCAATAAATAATTCCACTTTAATGGCAAAGTAATAATTTAGACAGATACAGGGTGCACATTTGCAAAAAAATATATGCAAGCTGGTTTACAAGCTAGAGGAACAATCAACCAATAGAAAATACATCACCCAGTTAAGTCCATTGACACCAAATACTTATTGTCGGGGCTTTACAAAGACTACAAAACTTTCCAGATGATATATTTCACTGTTTCTATTTACATGATATGTTACATCAAAAATGTACAAAATATAAAATGTATACAGACAAATGTTTCACAAACTAGTTTAAGTTGTAAACTAGGTGGACCTACTGGGATGTATTGCAGGAATTTCTGTTTATGATCATATTTGGACTGTGTTTCTCAAAATGGCAGGGAAAAATTAGCAGTTTTCTTAGATCACATATAATACAAGGGCCACAAGTCACTTATCCAGCTACGTATTTTGATGTTTCACGACAGATTTGATCCATGTTTACGGCTTCAAAGTCAGGGTGACAGTTCTACGTGCATAAATTCAGTTCAGATTTCCCTTGGGGCAATAGCACCGTGGAGGGCCTATAGACTGAGTGACAATCTGACAAACTGCACAGATGTCTCGTGTTGTTATTGTTCTATAGCAACTGACCCATGGGTGGTCACAGAGGGTAGCACCAATTGCACATCCTGAAAGTAGCACTTTTTCACATGCATAGAACAAGTCTATACCATGGCCTAGCCCTTGGGTTTGTAAATGTCAAACCTGTCCTCTGTGTGTGGTGGTCACTTCTGCAGTCACTCCCATCAGTGTTCATGCACTATCTTTAAAGCCTGCCACGGCAGATGCACTTTCAGACATTTTCACTTTTCTAGAAATGGACTGGCTTCATGGACAGTTCTGAAGCATGCTCACTCTAGCTCTGATAGCTCCTGCATAGTCATAACAACTGTTAAATACAGGACAAACACACCAGATAATAACAGCATTGAGGATTTGCATTCTGTATTTGTTTGCAACGTACAGGAAATCTCAGCAAGTGAAACACCTCTTAACACCCACAGGATAAAATACAATTTTTTTGTGTGTTTCAATTTGTGCAAGTTTTTAAAATGAGTATTTACAATACCTACCCAGTAGACTGTGCAAATCTAACCTTCTTTTACAGTATAAAAGCTTCCTCAGCCACAGTGACTTCACTGCGTCAGTGTTCTCGAATGCTGAATTTCTCATGTACAACAACAGCAATCAAAACAACATGCTCAAAACTCATAATAACAATTTAAAAAAAAAACAGAATAAGGGAGGAAAAGCCAAATAATTGTGCTCATGCTGCATCCAGCTGTACTGGATAAAAATTCAAAATCTCCCGCCTTCTGAAACTCTTTCACCTAGAAATAGATTGAATTCAGCCACATGGCTTAGCTTTTAAGTGACAGGCAAAGAGGGTTTCTGAGTTATTTGAATATTTTGGAGGATAGGCAAAGCAATCTATTCACAAGGTAAAAATACTGATCTTTCACCTATCCATTTCTTCAAAAAAAAAAAAAAAAACAGAGAGAGAGATGAGGCTACCGTGTTAACTGGTGTTGCTTAGTTGTAAATGAAAAGACAGTGGAAATTACCAATGGTTTTGGATTTAAACCAACTGTTAAACTGTTGTAGAAATCTGTTTTAAGGCAGTGAGACAGCACCATAGGAAATGTTCCTTCTTTTCACTGAAAAGGCTCAAACAAATAAAGCCCTAAAAAAGCCTTTTGTCAGTATTGACTAATAATTGATATAAAACTCTTTTTAAGGGAGTGGGCAGGTGGTGGTTTAAAAAGACCATGGTGGTAAAAACAACTTTATAAAACCTGTGACTCATACACTAAAAAGTTGGTGGAGCACATCATGTGAACATGGCAGTTAGGAATGACATTGGCACTTATCCAGCTTTTGCCACAGCGCTGTTTCCCTGGTGGTTGCACAATTCCATTTGTGCTTATGGAGGGTTGGCCTCTTCGTTTCGGAGTGGGTGAGTGCAGAACACAAACACTACGGGAGCTCTGCGACCAGCACCATGTGGCACAAAGGAGGTTGGACGGATCAGAAGAATGGACCCTGCTTGGGGAGAACAGCCCCTCAGAGGAAACAAAAGGAAGGAACCCAAAAAGAAAAGAAAAGAAAAAAGAAACAAAGAAAAATAAAAAAAAAGATCTGCATTGTAAACTTTTAAAGAGGAAAAAACATAAAGTCCAGTTGGCTATCCCATGGGCAGTCTTTTCAGTTGCCCTGTCATTAGGGTCCTTTCCAGTTGAGTAATGGAGCCTGACATCACTCCATGGATATAAAAATGCCTAGAAAGAAAATAAAGTTAAGCTTCTGTGTCAACTGAGCATCTTGGCGGTTCAGACTTAGTTCTGCTGCCTCCATGGAGACCACGACTCTGGGTCAGGGTCCTCGACAGGGTGCTTTCATACTGGCAGTGGTTTTGTGACAATACCTTACTTTTGAAACTTTTTTTTTTCTTAAACCATAGTCTTTTCCCCTAACTTGTTTTCACCCTCTAGAGGGTAGATTCAAGAGATGAATCCAGAATGTCTTCATGACGGCTGGTGCTATCACTGTCGCAGCTTTGTGTGCCCGAGTAATTGGCTGCTTCTTGGAGTTTCATTAACATATTCATCTGAAGAAAGAAAAAGAGACATCGATGGAGGCACTGATGCATCAAGGAAGGCAGCCCCAGAAAGCACGATGCTCTGAGCCGAACTGAGGCACCCTCTCACCCCATTCCAGTGACACTGGAAAACAATTTTCAATTTTTTCTAGTTGTTCCTAGCTCCTACACAATTTCTCTCCTACAACACCAAACCATAAGGACAAAACAGGGCTTCGAGACAGGTCTTTTATTTGAGGTGGTGAATGAATACAGGTCCAGCAGGGAGAGTGCAAAGGAAACTGTATCACAGCTGGACATCTGGGCTCATGGATGGAGAGTATGCCAAGCTGCCCAGCTTTTTGGCTGCGAGAAGCAGAGAGCGCTGGATGGCAAATGAAAAGTCCTGAATGTCCCTACATGCAGACGCACACGCAGGCTCCCGCACAGAGTCCCTGGAGAGGAGGCGGGGAGGGAGTGGAATGGAGCCAGCTGCTGCACACAAGCCCGCCATTTGCTGCTTAGGAGCTAACCTCGAGAGGAGGTGACTGAATCAAGCCGGCCATGAATGTTTGAAGAGGGAGAAGGGAAGAATCACTGTCAAGTTTCTGTTGTTGAATTTCTGGCTAAAATATGATTGATATAGCACTGAAAACAAAAACCAGTTTCTGGAACAAGAGCGGCTGTCTCAAGTTTCCCAGCCTTATAGGACAACGGCAGTGTTTGTTCTAGTGAAAGGGACATATGCGTGAAAGCAGCTGGGGAGGAAGACAGCATTTCCACATACTAGAAAATAAAAGGCAGCCACTTTGCTTGGACTTTGATAGATCTGCAGATCCACTGGTAGAGACGTAAAAGGAAAGACTGTTTAAAAGCAAATCATGAATAAATGGCTTAACAGTTTTAGAAAGCACAGAAAAATTGGCACATGTCTTCCTGAGGGTATGGACTTGTTCTCTTATCAAGGATTTCATAAATTGTAATAATCTGTATATTGCATAATGCATGCTGTGTTTATTATTTTATAATGTAATCAAAGTTGTTTTTCTTTTTATCTAACTTAGAAATATAGGGGATCTGATCCAATAGAAAGAAGAAATCTAAAGAGGATTCTTCAGTCATGTATTAGGTTCAACATGCTTGTTTTATATCCAGTGTGAAACGTGTACTCAAAAAACACTTGTGAGATAATTTGACAAACTGATAATTAACAATTCCAGAAAGAATGCTTTACTGACAAAGAGGCTACATCTTAAAATCATTCTCATATTCTTCAGGACAATATTTTTCAATACAATTTTGGTGTAATTACTTGAATTTATTAAACTGTCTGTATAAAGATGTGAAAGGTGTTCGTGATAACCTCTGAAACCCAGTAAGTCAAAAAGCCAAGTGTCTCCATCAACATACTGTTTCCCCCTCTCTTTCCACCCTTCTCTGTCCCCGCACCCCTCTCTCTCTCTCTCTCTCTCACACACACACACACACACACACCCATACACTCATGCACATTCATTATTCCTTCCTCTTTTCTTTTGTCAGTTCCTCCCTTATTAGTAGCTGGCTGCTATGTTCAGGCATCTGGGTGAAGACAATATGCAAAGAGAACTGTATTTTGAGCACCCTCCTGATTTGCTAAGAGTAGAAATGGTTTCCAGGGTTATGATTCTATCTTAGTCACAAATGTTTGAAATCACTTGAATGCTGAATGTTGTAAAAGTTTTATGGTGTACCAAGCGCATTATTAAAATTTTTAAGTTTTGAAAATGGTGCCATAAAGTAAATGTGCTCCACTAGAATAAGTTCAGAAATCTGATTCATAAGAAACATATACAAAGGCTTCACTCCGCCTTCTTGTAGGTAGCTTTGTACATTCAAGTCAAAGAAGATTACAAGAGGGGGTAAGGTCCCATACCATTCAAGGGTCTCTGAGATAGATCATTATTCTCTAAAAAAGTATCTCCTTCTTCTCTTTTCCCGTGCTTCTTTCCCATATCCAGAGTCATAAATATAATGTCTATCATTGGTAACACCTTGGTCAGGTCTTCATCACCCCTGGTATTTATCTATCTGCCAGTCATCCAGTCTTCACCTCTTTCCTTTAATCTGCCCTCTGTTCTATTACCAAGGTCACCTTTATAAACTGCACATCTAACTTGATAAGTGCCCCAATGTCTGTGTGATAAAGTTGACTTCCTCTAAGATAAGCAAGGCTTGACATGATTTAGCAATTGCAGACTTTTGTAGCTTTAATCCTCTTGTCCCTTTTTTTTCTAATTTCACCAATGTGTAGACAGCTCCTGAAACTCATTTTTTTTTTGTTCTGTTTCATCAAGTTTCACTTGTTTCCTTAATTTTGGATCTTTTCAGTCCAGACCCATGATGAGCCTTCTGTATATCCTTCCAGACGAGGTCCAGGCATCTCCTCCTCTGCAGTGCTTTCTCCTAATCACTTCCTATTGTCAGAAGACTCACAATTTACCTAGAATGTACTTCTCTCATTATTTTCCTATAATTTATAATTTATATTATGTCTCTCTCCACAACTACACTGTGAGCTTAAGATGAGAAATGATATTTATTTTCTGATCACCATGTCTTAGCCCGATGTATATATTTATTGTTTAGCAATATTTATTGTATGAATGAACGATTTGGTTAATGGATACACACTATATTTTTAAAAGACTGTTAGATGTGTCAAAAACTTGTATCCTTATTCAGATTAAAAAATATATTACCTACATTAAATAGCAGGTTTTTTCCTAGAATTCCTGATTTAGTATAGACTGCAAATATGTTTTTACCTCATGTCAATAATTATAAAAACACAGAGCAATAAAGGCAGACAGAGAATATTTACTTTCCTATCAGAATGTACCTAATTCACAGATTTATTTTTAGATGATACGGTTTTTCTCATTTAACATGTCAGATATCATAAGCTTTTGTTTCTTAAGATGTTTAGTTGAGCAGGTTAGGAATTAGAATTTTTTTTTTTTAACCCAAATTCTAATTCAGAATGAGGAGACTCTGAATGCCTTTTCTACAGCAGAATACAAGAGCACTGTATTCTGCTATACAATGAAAAGACACCCCCAAATGTCCCATACGCTATAGAGTAACCCTGAAAACAAACTTATAAACACCTCAGCTTATTGGGAATAGTACTTAAAAACTGCAAAGGGAGAAGGGGAAATTGCTAAAAAACAAAAACAAAAAACTCAGAGGAAATAACCAATATTTACACTTGAAGGCTTACTTTTACTGTAATAAAATTTAATCATTCTACAAGGTATCACTTAGTGTATGCTCAAAATTATGCTGAATTTAAGCCAAGTCTATAACCACTGTTGATTTATAGCTATGTATGAGCTAAAGGGCCAGATACCTGTTATAAAAATATAAGTTCAGCCCTTTAAAAAGGTTATAGTCTAGATCAAAAGTCCTAAAGAAGATATCCCTGGACTCTAAGTAGGCCGATGTATATACTTCTATGATTTGATGGAACTCTTTGAAATAGCGTGCTAAACTGTGTGTGTGTACATTTTGTTGGGAAAAGGATCACCACACTTTATCAGATGGTTCACATGTAGCCCCCTCAAATGTTAAGAATGATCAGGTGAAGTGATGAGGATGATGTATATGCGTTGGGGCTGTTGGTATAATGGTATCCCACAAAATACTGAGTCATTTCATGTTTTTAGGTATAGCTATAGGTTATGATTTTAATCATTTCCTTTTTGTTTGTTTTAAGTAATATAATGACCTTTATTTCACCTGTGTTCCTTCTGTATTGGCTAGCCAATGATCTCTTTTTTTCTTCTTTTTGGCCATGCCCACAGCACATGGAAGTTCCAGGGGCAGGGACAGAACCTGTGCCATAGCACCAACCTGAGCAGCTGCAGTGATAATCAGATCTTTACCCTGCTGCACCACAAGGGAACTCTCCAATAATCTCTTTAGTAAGAGAATGGCATGCTAACAAACACCTTACATGTGATACTAATCTACAGAAAGTCACCTATAAAAATGAGAAATACATACAAAAATAATTTTACTAAGAATACCATGTACCTAATATTTTCAGAGTATTCATCCTTCACAGTTTTACTGACTTATATTAGCCTTTTCAAGATTGCAAACTGAGCAAGGCAGGGAAAAACACCCCTTTGGTTTCCAAGTCAGTTTATTTCTCCCTACTCTTGGCAACAGACCACTAATCAAAATTTAGTTAAACTAGTTATATATGCAAAATATTCTTTAGTTCTTCCACTACACTAGATTATATTCTTTTGTTTTTTTCGTTTAGAACAAAATTCACTTTTTCTCACATACTTAATGAATTGAGTGATACAGTGTTTAAAATTTATTTACTTATTCACACAACTTTCTGCAAAATAAAAGAAAAAATATGGCCACAGAGTTCAGCCTGGTTTTGGTGTTTCTTAAGTATTTTTAAGCATACAAGTCTAGTCTTTTGTTTCAAGAACTTCACCCAATGAAAGTAGGCTAAAAGTAAACATTTTAAAACTGAGGATCAGTAGCAGGAGTGACTCAGAAATTACCAGATAACTAATGTTTCTAATGCAAATGACTAAACACTAATGATCACATACTGTAGCCAAGATTATTGAGAAAAGAATCAAACCTCAGATTCTTACCAAGGGATCCCCCTCTGTGTCAGTTTGAGGAATGTGCTTTGAGGTTGTAGCTTCCTTCGTGGATATGCAGCCTTCATACCCAACATCTTCTGGTCGCAACTGAAGTAATGCTGGGCCTTCCTGAGGCAAAGATGCTGAGCTCCATGGGTATGTATCAAGCACCCACTTTGATGGGTCTTCCCAAGGTGCTCGTTTCCCATACATCTGAAAAGTGATCACATATACAGCACATATAAAAATGCTTTCTCTCTTTCTTTCTTTCTTTCTTTCTTTCTTTCTTTCTTTCTTTCTTTCTTTCTTTCTTCTTTCTTTCTTTTTCTTTCTTATTTCTCTTTTTAGGGCTGCACACTCACCACATGGAGGTTCCCAGGCTAGGGGTCGAATCAGAGCAACATAGGATCCTAGCCAAGTCTGAGACCTACGTCTACACCACACTCACGGCAACACTGGATCCCCAACCCACCGAGTGAGGCCAGGGATCAAACCCACATCCTCAAGGGTACTAGTCATATTCATTTCTGCTGAGCTACAATAGGAACGCCATTAAATACATTTCTATCCAGTACAAAAGGTGACTACGAATTGAGTTATTCCTTTGCACACTGAGTCCCTGTGGGATTTTCAGAGAGATAAAGTGTCCATACACAATTTCACAGATTTTAAACATATATCTGTCTACCTAGTTCACTTGAAGCTTGAAGCCCGGACAAAATAAAGCTGTAGACAAAATAAATCTGAACATCTGGGATAGAGAGTAAACATTCGGGGGAGAGCATGAGGGAGGTTTATTTTAAATACATGAAGAAATGACTGCCCACATGTATCTTCGTTAACAATTTTACAAACCAAAAGAAAGCTCAACACTGAGAAAGGAAAGTTCCAATAATGGAGAAATGAAAAGAGCCGTGCTAGACACTAAATAATGTTCTGTACTAAAGTGCACTTCAGAAAGATGATGAGTCAAAAACACTTTTCTCTGTCTACTTCATTCTATTCCAACTTCGCTTGAAAATAACTCTTTTCTCTGATAACCATTTTCTTCAAATTAACTTCCTTTATAATCTCAGTGCTTCCTCTTAAAACTCTTTTTAGACGTTTATTTATAAGACCACCAGTAAAATAGGAAAACCATAGGAAACAAAAATTTTGTCAGAATACATATGGAGGGAGAAAGTTAACAAGAAAGAAATGATAAAGCTGGTTAAAGTACTGGTGGTGGAGATAAATCTGAGAAATGTTAAAGAATTTTTAAGCTGGAAGCAAAGCCAAAACCAAACTGGGAAAGGCACTGTGAGGAGATGGAGGTTGATGGGACTTTGTTAAAAAAAAAAAAAAAAGTATAAGGCCACAGAAGCAGAGAAAAAACTTAAAAATTAAAACAAAAGGAGTAACATGGGTACATTAATTCTTTAATGGATTTTCCCACTCCACTGAGGGTGGTCCTAGTTACCAGGTAACTACTTGGTCCCAGATGGCACAGAATACCATAGTGAGGTGTTCTGTGTGGCACGTTGGGGTTGAGTGAGACAAAAGCAAAATGGACACTGATCCATGAAAGGCCCATGGGCTGTCTTGAAAACTGTCTTTTGGGATTATCCTGGAGAACTTGCATGAGGTTGTGGTAGGCTTGTCTTAAAAATAAATAAAAGTTTGGGTCCTGATATCTGTGCATTTCTTAAGGAGATGGGTAGGGGAAGCAATCATCAGATTTTTTCTTTTTAATAGTTCTCTTGTTTTAGAGCAGAAATTTTCTCTCAGCTCAAAAACTACTTTATAGAGGATGTAAAACATAGATTGCTATACAGTTTTAACTAATTGAAGGAAAGTGTATAATTCTTGGAAAGCAACGGTTACAGAAAGAATATGAAACTCTAATAGAATCAAGTGATGTCAAAGAATCATCAAGTACAGCAAAATTGAAGGTGATCAGTAAAAAGGCTCAATTTTGTATTTCAGAGTAAAGTTGATGTTATAGAAAGAGAACTAAGAGAAGAGGAATTTAAGCATTCAAAAGGAGATGAACGGATTGCTGACATTTCAAGAAAGAATCACTAGAATAAAAATCAGAATCCAGTGCATCACAGGTGTTTTTTTCCAACTAGAACATCTGTCAAAGTGTATTCCCCATATGGTTCCCCACAAAAGCATTAGATTTCATCTGAAAAGAGATTTTCCTATTCATCTCAACTCAGATTTTCACTTTTGTAACTACGCTTTGTTTTTCCACCTTTTACTCCATTTCACAGTTCTTTGTTACCAGGAGATCCAAGGAAATGGTTCATGACATATGTGATTCCTTTTCTTCCTGCTCCTCTAGGAGTCACATATGACCATGCCAAGAATATCATCTGTCAGCAGACTTTCAGTCCAGCATATTCTTCAGCAGCAATGAGAACTGTCTACTCACCAAAGGGCTTTTGTTTCTTTCTCCACGGGCTGAGTCTTTCCTGCCCCTTTGCCTCCAGCCCCGACCCCCAGCCACTGCCTGCATCATGGTTAATCCAGCTTTCATACTAACCTACTACTAAACCTCCAGAGCCAGGGCAAAAAACTTGAGGTATTTTTATCCTGCCTCAAAAAAATGTTTTTAAAGTATCTCTTACATTGGGAAACCGGTATTACCTAGTGATTATGCTTTTGCTTAAATGGAGGCTTTATAGAATGATAATTGTCAAGACAGTGTTTTAGAAATAATATTTATTTAAATATTAAATAATGTATGTACTAAAAATGAGATCTAAGGATTTTTATGTATTACTGTTTTTAAATTTTTAAAATATTTTTCTATGCATTAGCAAACAAAGAAGAAATTCAGAGAATTTCATATATAAAGATTTGGATAATAGTTTATTAATGTGGAAATAGTATCTAGAGAATGAATATTCATTTAAATTTTCATGAATATTTTAAATAAATTTTCATACAAATATTTTTTGCACAAATGTTTGAATCAAGAGACCCAACTCACATCTAAGGCAGCATAGTAGTTTAAGAGTAATCCTGACATGTCATATGTTATACTTGAAAAATAAAAGCCTTTGATATAGTCTTTTTTCTGAAGATGCTTTCTGGGATTAGTTTTACACATATCCTTAAAAATATGAAATTGAGTTATTGAAATCTAGAGTAGAACCAACTGATAACATTCTCTAGGCACTGCCTCTAAGTGATACCATCCTTATAATTTCTGTCATGTTCATCAGAACCACCATGACAGTTTTAAGTCACTGCCATGCCAATCTATTAGTTGAGGAAAGTGTGATGGTAAAAGGAAGTGTAATGAAGGAAAACAGATAACTAACTTTGTAGGCAGTAAAATAAAGACTTAATGCAACATTGCAGATGACAAAATGTGAAAAGCAAGAACTATATCTTATTTCTGGCAGCAGTTGTGATAACCAGAAATAAAGATGTCTAAGCAAAAACTGTCCAAACCTTGGCTAAGTCACTATAAAGACAACGCAACTTATCAGCTACAGGTTTGATGATTATACAACACAAATCTTAAAAAATTCAAACTTAAGTCTTATAATTCTACAGTTTCATGAAATTTAACTTCAGTATATAGAAAAAATCAGGACTGATGGAAAAGGGTTAATACACATTATTGAAGAAAAAAGGTTTTCTCATTAGTGATATATTTGACTCAACTAAGAGTAAGTAGAAGTAACGGTTGCAGGGCCTGAGGATGGAAGGTAGACAAGAGGAACAGCAGGGATGCTGCTAAACCAATTTGGCATAGATTTTTAAAATGTCAGATGCCTTACAATTAGAGCACTTTTAAAAATAGTACAGGATTTTGCAAGTGACGTTAAAGGGCTTCACACAATGAAATATACTAGAGCAGGGAACCTATAAACAAAAACTGCTTGTTGCAGATTATATAATAAGAGAATAACTGATCAAGGCCCATATACACATGCCTGTCTTATAAGATGTAGAACTGTGCAGTTAACAAGGTATCTAATAAGAATAGTCTATAAACACCTATGGCAATACATTTGGCTTTCAATGTGTAGTTGTTGGAACTGTGCTTTACCTTTCTTCTACATATTTATTCTCAGAACAGAAAAAAAAAGCATTTTATACTATGTGTTCTTTAAAACTTTAACACTATATTTATATAGTCTATGTCTTTACTTTTCTGCACAAATACCCAGAGAAATGAATTCTTTTTGCTTTTAAAAGAATGATTTTTTTCACTTAGTTTTTCAAAACAGTAAAGAAAATTGAGTACTATACCTGCAGACCTTCTCTCACAGCCTCCAGAATATAAGGTACCAAAGAATAGTTCCAGAGATCCATGAACCATACTCTGGAACCTTCTACATCCATGGGGCAAGGAAGGAAAAGTCGTGGACCTGAGAAAAAATAAATAATGAAACATTTTTGAGAACCATTATATTTAGCAATCTTAACACATATTTAGACACCGTTTGGGGAGAATTCATATATTTCTTACAGGATTCTTAGGAAATTATAATCTTGGACAGCTTGATTATGATTAAAGATTGGCCTCTCCCTTCTTTTTCCAGTAAAATCTTAATCTAAAATAGAATATCAGTTATACAGTAATCAAAACAGTAAGGTAAAGACACAAAAACAGACACCTAGATCAATGGAACAGAATAGAGACCAGAGATGAACTCACACTAATATGGTCTATGACAAAGGAAGCAAAGATATACAATGGAGAAAAGACAGTCTCTTCAATAAATGGTGCTGGGAAAACTAGACAGTGCATGCAAAAGAATGAAATTAGAACATTCTCTAATACCATATATAAAAATAAACTCAAAATGGATTAAAGACCTAGATATAAGACAGGATACTATAAAACTCTAAGAGAAAAACATAGGCAGAACACTCTCTGACATAAACAGTAGCAATATCTTTTCAGATTCACCTCCTGGAGTAATGAAAATAAAAACAGAAATAAACAAATGGGACCTAATTAAACTTAAAAGCTTTTGTACAGCAAAGGGAACCATAACAAAATGATGGAGAAAACCCACAGGTTGGGAGGAAATATTTTCAAATGAAGTGACTGACAAGGGGATTAATCTCCAAAATGTAGAAATAGATCACACTATTCAACAACAACCAAAAAAAAAAAAATGACCTAATCAAAAACGGACTGAAGATAATAAATGTTTCTTGAAAGAAGACATACAGATAGCCAAAAAATACATGAAAATATACTGAGTATCACTAATTATTAGATAAATGTAAATCAAAACTACTATGAGGTACCATCTTACACAGGTCAAAATAGCCATCATCAGAAATTCTACAACCAATAAATGCTATAGAGGAAGAAAAGGGAACCCTCTTACACTCTTGGTGGGAATGTAAATTGGTACAACCCCTATGGAAAAAAATATGGAGATTCCCCAAAAATAGAACTACCAAATGACCTGGCACCTGGGCATCTATCTGGAGAAAACCGTATTTCAAGAAGATACATGCACCTAAATGTTCATTGCAGCACTAGGCATGGAAGCCACCTAGGCATGGAAGCAACCTAAATGTCCATCAACAGAGGAATGGATAAAGAAGATGTGGTACATATATACGCAATGGAATATTACTCAGCCATAAAAAGAATGAAATAATGCCATTTGTAGCAACATGGGTGGACTTAGATTATCATACTAAGTGAATTAAGTAGATTGAGAAAGACAAATATATGGCATCACTCATGTGGAGTCTAATAAAAACTGATACAAAAGAACTTACTTGCAGAACAGAAACAGACTCACAGACTCTGAAAAACTTATGGTTACCAAAGGGGACAGGTCAGGGGGAGGGATGGACTGAGGGTTTGGGATCGGCATATGCACACTGTGGTATACGGGATGACTGGCCAACACGGACCTGCTGTACAGTACAGAGAAGTCTATCCAGTATTTTGTGATAATTTATGTGGGAAAGAATTTGAAAGAGAATGGATGTGTGTACATGTATAACTGAGTCACTTTGTTGTACAGCAGAAATTATTACAACATTGTAAATCAACTATATTTCAATAAAACTTTAAAAAATGGGGAAAAATAACAGCTCAGCATTAGGAGAAACCTTAAAATAAGGTCATAATCCAGTCAAACCTATGACAAAACTATGTTGAAATGAATTGCCAAATATAAAGTATGTTTTTATTTGCGGAAGTGGGTAACCTTGGGGTTCTGATCCTACATACAGAATTCTTCTTATTAATTTACACTGTCTTTAGTGAATATGTCTTTATGATCCATAGCAGTGGGAAATGGACTTACTTTTTCCATGCAATTTAAAAGGGAATACAAAAATAAACATCTTTATCCCAACCCAAGACAAATAATTCAAACAATTTTGTCCTCATGAAAAATATAAAATACCTAATTATCTCTAAAATCTTCTTTCACAACTGTATTTGATATGAGCCATGAGCTAAAATTTGTTTTCAGCAGTCAAAGGTACTCTAAATGGATACAATTTCAAATGATTATCTGATTTTCTTTAGATCTTTGTCTATATTACATTTCTTGGATGTCAGTAAAATCTCAGTAAACATAAGAGCCAGACAAAATGAATCTAATTAGAGATACAAAGCTTAGAAGAAGACAAACTTTCAGAAGGAAAAGAAAAGAAAGAACTTAAATCTCCTTGGAAGCTTGAAGAACATTAGCTTTACTTGTTATTTTCTACCACCCAATCTGGCCATCTTTATCATGTACTCTTCGTTCTTGGAAACTGGCATATTGCAATTTTGGAACTCACCAATGGTAACATCCGAAGAACTGTGTGTTTCCAAAAAACTGTTGAGATGATGCCACGTCTTAGGAATCCAGTCTATAATTTTGACTAGGTCATTATTGCGTATGTTCCTTTCAATTTCCATCTCTATCAGTTTCCTTCGAAGATACCTGCCTAAAAATCCTTTCACTGGTTCTGTGTGGTTTGCACATAGTACCCATCTACCAAAAGAAAAAAAAAATCCAGAAATCTCTACATAAACTAAACTTTTAAGTCCACAGTGATTCTCTTTCCAATATAAAATGATAATAATGTTCCTGTTTCAATTGGTGGCCATATTTTCATGACCACAGGGATGAAAAGGTCTATCAGCATTAGAGCTATAATGTAACCAACTTTTCTTTTTGAGCTAAAGAGTAGCTCATGTGCGTCAGCAGGGAGTGGGCGTGTACATGCTGAGCACTCTTCTGTAGGAGAATCACAAATCCTGAAATAGGAACTCTCTTCACATTTCTCACACTTAGAAGAAAAGTGCTCTACTTTAGCCGGAGACATAGTGAGCAGGAAAAACATTTCTTTTTTTCTCCTTTTTTAAAGGAACACTTCTGATTACAGGCTGAGGATCACAAAATGTCTGCCCAAGAAAGAGTGTCAGAAGAAGTGAGAATTATTTTCACACCCCAGGTCACCACTGGCAGGATATGTCAATGTACAAATGGAAAAACAACAACCAAAAGCAAACAGAAAGAGACAATACAAAAAATTCAATTTATCTTTACCTGAAATTGTGATGCAGCTCTAAATTTGGTGATGAAGAAACTCCCTGATTCATTGTTCCAATAATATATGGACTGAAAAAAAAAGAAAAAATACATATGTACTAAAGATAAAAGAGATTAATACATTAAAACTGTCCCAGAACACAATTTAGATAAATATGGATTAGTCCATTTTAACATTAGGCTGTAAAGGGGTGACTGTGTAATATCAGGTTGGAAAATGACAAAGATAACTGAAATGGACATTAAGATTTGGGGTTCTAATTTCAGCTCTGGCATCCTAGGCAAATCATTTTAATCATTTTCCCTCTCTGAACTCACATTTACTCATCTATAAAATAAAAAGACTAGAGAAGATATTCATAGTGGTCTCATCCCACTCCTACATCTTATGATTCTCATGCTTATAATTCAAATTGTTTATTTTTTCTTTTACTGTTTCACAATGATTTCAGAACATGAAATAATAGGTACTCTTGTTTCAATATTTATTTTATGCTGATTAATTTTTAACTTTAAAAAAATCTCTAGCAGAGATTAACTAGGATACTTGCACCATTAAAACTAACATTGGTATTGCTGCTCTTCTATGTCTTTTTTAATTTAAAAAACTTTTTTATTATAAAAATTTTTTTTTGACTACACCCATGGCATATGGAAGTTCTTGGGCCAGAGACTGAACCTATGCCAGAGCAATGACCCAAGACATGTCAGTAACAATATCAGATCCTTTAAGCAGTAGGCCACCAGGGAACTCCTCTATGTCCTTTTCTAGAAGCTGTATTATAGTGAATCATATGTGGTTTTCAGATTTTTTATCCCCTACTTTAACCTTTTTCTTTCACGTAAATAGCTAAAAATTAGAATTACTAATGGAGAGACATATATCAGAATATAGTAAATTTATCTCTACAGGAAGTTTGAATTCAAACTTTAGCATGGACTAAGAATGAAAGCAGAGCCCTATACCCCCATTCTAGCTCTAAACTTCCCTGATTCAAACATTCCATCAATGATATTGGTCTCCCAGATTTCCAGCATACCTGTAGAAGTTAACATCATCAAGCAAATAACATTTGCCAGATGTGCCTGGAACATAGTTGTTGATGAATAAATAGATATTTTAAGGAATACAAAGAGATTCTCTGGAACTGTGGTACAATAATCATGAAGTCTTCTCTAATGACCTCTGCCAGAGGTCTTAAAAGGTATAAAGGCACAAGAATGTAAATCTGATTACCATTTTTTCATATTTTTATCATTCAGTATATTTCATAAGCATACCATTTGCTGTATTTACAGTTGAGAAAACCATTGAAGATATCACTCAAAGAGCCCACGTGATGAAGATTATCAAGAATTATTACAACTGGAAGCTCTACTCCGTTATTATCAGCACTGCATTGTTCAGCCAGGTTGGCTAGATATTGTTGCAGTTCCTTTAAAAAAGTAAACAGATACATCAATGATAACATTTTACCAGTGGCAAGTAAGGAATAGCTTAGGAATAGTGCATTTTATCTTCATCCAAGTTCTTTGATTAATACTCATAGATAATTCCACTGATATAAAGCCTTATTCTACAAAGCAAAAAACACATAATGTTGAGAGGATACATTTTTAAAGGAAAGAGGAAAGCCAGGAGAGAACAACTGAAGCAAACATAAAACTGTGAACATGAGGACATTTTTCTCAGTTGTTTTCCCCACAGAAGAAAAGAAAAAAAGAACTCTGGATCTGAAGTTTTATAATAACTTCATTCTTGGTTTTACAATAATAAAGATGGACCTTAACAAACCTTATAATTTCACGTATAGACTAAATCTAAAACGGTACCCCAAAGTTTCCACTGATACTTTGAACATTCTAATCGCAATTCCTCTTGATGAGGCACATCTGAAAATATAGCCCTGGGACTCTAATAAACCTAGGGTTGGTTGGTTGGCTGAGAGATTTAGTTATTTATTTATTATCTGCATGCAGCTGTTGTAGTTTTAAACAAAGAGAAAATCCATTACATATCATATCACTGGGTCACTTGACATCAGCATTTAGCCTTTATTAAGCTTCCTGGTTCTTACAGGTATTATTCCTTCCTAAAAGCTTTTAATCTAAATATGATAACTAGTTCACCGATTGCTCTCACAGATGGGTAGGCCAGGAATATAATTAGGTTTCCTAGAATTATCCTAATCAGTAAGAGCATTTCCATAATATTTGCATATTTACAATGACATTTTCAATTTGTAAATCTTGATCAGGGTTAAGAAACAATTTCATAATGGATCTTGAATAATAAAGAGAATTCCAAATTGTAAATATGTAGTTTTTTATTCTTTCAACACCACTTTAGTAAGCACCTACTATGTGCCAGGTACTCTGGCACCAAGGATTTAGAAATTAATTCTAAATTCCAGGTGATAGAATTGATAGAAAGTCAGACCAACAAGTAAATAACAATGATAGGTGAAATGCAAAAAACACTACAGAAAAATTAAAGAGAGCCATTCAACCCAAATTTAATGTTCAGAGAACAACAGGATACAGAGGTGGGAGGTATAATTGCAGAGTAAAGAGAGCTGGAAAACAGGAGTCTGTGATGTATTTGGAAAAATAACAGTGTTCTGCTTTTGCAAGAGAAATGGTACCTGGTAGTAGCGATTGCAATGAAAGAGAAAACAGAAAAGACTTTGAATTCATGCACAGGAAATTAGATTTTACTAAGTGTACCATGCATAGTCATTGCTGTTGTTTTCACCAGGGGAAAGACATTTCTTTATCAAAGGAAACACACATGTGAAGGACAGGATGATTAATTAGCAATGGAAAAAGCATTCAAGATGCTTACTGCCCAGAAGAGAAGGCTAGACATTTATACAAATAATCATAATTCACCATGAAAAATAATACATTACCTCAAAAGAGATTAAAATTAAAGATTTTGTTCAGATCATGTAAAGATTACCTATGGCTTCTGTGAAAGACTTTCTATTGACATTGGCTATTAACTCTTTATTTTAAAGATTAGGAAATGATTTGATGCTTAAAAAATTGAAGAAGAGGGAATTTCTGTCATGGCTCAGTAGTAACAAACCCGACTAGGATTCATGAGGATACAGGTTCGATCCCTGGCCTTACTCAGTGGGTTAAGGATGCAGCATTGATGTTAGCTGTGGTGTAGGTCGCAGACGCAGCTCGGATCCCAAGTTGCTGTGCCTGTGGCTTCCTTCAGCTGGCAACTGCAGCTCTGATTTGACCCCTAGCCTGGGAACTTCTGAATGCTGCAGGTGTAGCCCTAAAAAAGCCAAAAATAAATAAATAAATAAATAAAAGGGAAGACGAGATTTCCACAAAGAGGGAGAAGAACAATGAAAGGCAGAAATACAAACTTATGATATCCATGTAGAGGAGAACTACCAGTGTATATTTTGTTAATGTAAATAGTAGTAAATAAAATGGAAAGAACATTTGCAATCTTGAATGATTGGTTAGATGACAGTGAAGAAACACTGTCTGTTTTGGGGGATCTGAGGAATATAGTCAGGATCATGATTTCAAAGCATGCTAAGAATACTGTAAGAGGAAGAGAAATCAGTTAAGATAATACTGAAATTGTTGAAGCCAAGAGACACCAGGGACTTGAGAGGAATAATAGTAGAAGTATGGAAAGATTTTTGACCTACTGCAGGAAGCAATGAGGAAACACTGCAGGATTTTAATGTGGTTGGATTTTAATTATAAAAAGACATTCTGTTTCCATGAGGTGAAGGGATAAAGAGGCAGAGAAAGAAGGGGAATTTAACGGAAGCTGTAAATCAGGCAGTCAGTAAACAACTACAGTAGACCAAGTGATAGAGAGTTTATTTGGGAGTGAGGGGTGGTTGTGGAGATGGATGAAAGAAGATGGATTTATGAGATTTTTTTCAGAGTTGAAATTGGCATTTCTAAACATGTATATTTAGTATGCTAATGGAAACATATTTGAAAACTAACAAAAATACCTACCATATGGGAGAGTGGGCATGGCTAACAGGGTCCAATTGGAGCTAACACAAGTTGAAATAAGGGGAGTCATCCAGACGAGAAGAGAAGTGGGAGAGAACAGAATGCTGGGGAATATTTTCACTTACTGGCAGGTGAAGGAAGAGCAGTCAGTGAAAGACACTGAGGAGGAGCTTGCCAAAGGATAGGAGGGAAATGAGGAGAGAAGGATAGTCATGAACATCAGAACGGTTTCTGGAAAGGGGAGATCAGTTCTAGCAATTTGGTATACACAGATAGAGATAGGAAGAAGAGGAGGAGGGGAGGTG